>PVKC010018344.1:0-19584 GCA_004027635.1 Crocidura indochinensis
TTCTGGGGGCGTAGGTGGTGCCAGGAGGATTTGTGTGTGCGTGTGCAAGAAAGTTGGAACCCAGAGTTTATTAAAAAAAAAAAAAAAGGTCGGCTAGGGGTACCCAAGTTTTGACCTCATTTCCCTCGTCTGGCCCCTAGGAGGTGCTGGTGAAATACACTTTGGTTCTGCAGATGCTAACTTCAGTCTGCCTTAGTGAATTAGAAAATGCGCCTCTAATCTGGCACTGGGTGAGATCCCGAAATTTGAAAGGGCATGGAAAAGGCTGATTCTGGGTTGTGACAATACACTGTTGTCCCGTCCCAGGAGGAGAGATGAGACAGTTCTCCAAATCCTGTTAGCCACTCTTGCCTTTGAAAGCCCTGACTGATCTAGGGAATATGCCTCCCCACCCAAGAGGTCTTCACTTAAGGTTGATTGAGTTATGCATTATTTATAAACCGTTCCAATTCACGCTGGAAGATAGATGTGCAGGAATCTAGGCTCTAGCCCTTAAGCAGAAAGAAAGTGAGCAAAGTCGCTGATTCTGTATTTCTAAAGACCCAGACAGTCCACCCAGTCAGAAAAAAGCTTCTTGCTGTAAATTCAACAAGAAAATGTGTTTCCTGGTGAATTTCTTCTAAGAAGTAGTTAAGTTAGACCTGGGGAATTTCGATTAATCCCTTAAACATATTAATCCTCAAAAGAAGAGGAAGTCCGTGATTCAAATATTTCTTCTTATTATGATGATTTAATAATCTATGCATCTGCTGAGACTTTCTCCAGCCTTGTGAATTAGAGAACACGTTTTTATTGTCAGGTAATGAACTCCCTTTCTAATCAGTCATTCGCAAAGGGGGTCATTTTTCCGAAACATGGATCAAAATTGTTGTACTTTAATATTTTAATATCCTAAGTAAAGCAATTTATGCCAAAGGCGCAGATAATTTCAGGATTAGAAAATTCTTTAAAGAAACAAGCACAAGGTTTTAAGAAGATGGTAGGTTGTATAAAATAATTGTAGGCTGTTTGCATTTAATGATTGGAGGGACAAATATCCCTATCCTAGGCTTTCTCATCTACCTCACTGTTACCCATCCCCAACCCTACCAAAACTACAGAAGTTCAGTTCTCAAACTGGAAAGAGAAAAATGATATTGCAAAGCAGCTTCCCACTCTAAATAGCATTTTCATCTTAATCAAAAGACAAACTAGGACACAGAAGGGGTTAAATTTCATCAGTAACCAGGAACAATGTAACTGCACAATCTCGCTTGATGCCTCATCTTTGAAAGGAAAAAAGCAAAAAAGAAACTATAAATGTACATTTCAATCAATATGTGACTTTTTTTTCCCATATCCCTATTAGGGAAATTCTCTTACCCTAAAGGCCTTAAACAAATCTGCTCATTTAGAGCGGTACATGACAGATTTCTCTAGTCAGAGCCTATCTTTTTTGGCTCTGTTCGTCCTTATTTAGCAAAAATCCTCTTTACTTTTGGATACCAATACAGCTGGGTGTTGGGATCCATCTGTGGGTTAAATTTTTCCAAGGAAATGACAGTTATGCGCTTGCTGATTCCCTCCACAGCAACCACCTATCAATAGAGAGCCCAATCTTAGTCACTCCTGAGATCTGCAGGCACAGTATGAATGGTTATGGGATACGGAAAATGATTGTTCCACTAGGAGCACAAATCTTTGCTTTGCACTTGAAGAGCTTCAGTATTCGGCAGATTTTCAGACTTGTGTTCACCGAATATGAAGCTTCATTTTACATCGATAACTGAGGGAAAGCTCTTATCATTTGTTGCAATGTAGATATCCAGAATGATTTCCTCATCTTCACAGTCAGACCTCGTAGTGTGAGATGAGTAAAGGCCAGAGAGATTGGAAATGTAAACAGAATTTGCAATCATCAGCTGGGAAGAAAAGTCATCTCTAGTGCTATGTGAAAGCTCTGAACATAATCTTATCTGTGGGAAAACAGTGCTGGTAACTGCACTTACCTTGGTGGGGAGTTTTCATTTCTCTAAAGCCACTGAGTCCTTGAGCTCTAGGTGAGATGCGGCATAGCAGCCCTGAGAGATTTGGAAAGTGCCTTTCCTTTCCTCTAATGAATTCACAGTCTCTGAGGAGACAAACCAGGCCCAAATCAAAGCCAGGGAGCAAGTGACACTGGGTGGCAGTCAATGATTTAGGGCTCAAGTGGGTTTGAAAATATCGAGATGTATAGATGCAGAGATGCAAATATTCTGGCCACTGCTGAGGAGGAGAGTGAAAGGAAGTAGAATGTTTAGGAGAGATGTCAGAATAGTAGTTATGGCCTATTAGCCTGGTGTAATCGAGCTCAGAATATTGAGAACCTTTTGGCAAACAAGAAACATTGCCTTCTCTTTCCCTTTACCTCCTAACCTGCTTGTTAGGCTCACACAGATCTGCCTGTGCCCATGTAACTGGTTGCATAAATCAGAAATTCCTTCTAGGATTCGTATGTTCTTGCTTCATGGCCCTGCCTACACAGACATTTCTTTCCTCTAAAGCAAAGGAATTGATTCTACATGCTTATTTGCTTTTTCTCACCATTGTGAACTCTTGTGACCATGATCTTGCTTTTATGCTTGGAAACGGTGTATTTATGGTTTTCCTAAGTGAAACTGTTCTCAGTAAAAAAATTTTTTCTCTGCTAAAGTCTATGCATCCTTAAGTCTAATCCTTTCTGTAGCTCTTCAGTCCATATTTTAAGTATAGCATATTTCTCTCTGCTTGTCCCATTGCCAATACACTCTCCCCCCCCCCCATATTAGTTTTCACCTTTTGGATTTTTCAAGACTTACAGCTTTTTTTTTCCCCTTTCAATCTTTTGATCCTTATTGCCTTGCTTCTGGCCAACTGCAGAAGTCAGTGTCTCAATAAATGCCAGCTGAATGATGAAGCAAAAGGAAGTAAAGTATTTTTTTCATAATTTGACATTAGAATAATGATTCAGTAGCATTATAATCATAAACTCTTTTACTCCTACCTGCCACTGAATGTGCCAACACTGAACTGTCTTTCATATGAAATGAGCCTGGATTACATGTGTTTCATCCTCTCCTTGTGTTTTCTTCTCCATTAGTAACAACACTACTTACCATTTTTGTTCTTGCCCTATGCTTTGAATTTGTGAGGCCATCACCATACCGAGTGCATTTTTTGTTATCTTAACTCTGCAGTGAACTGAGTTATTATGTAACTAAGGTCTAAAGAATATATCTAAAGGAGAAATGAACTAATAGACTAAAAGCTAGTGCATTTTTTGAAATACTTGGAGCAGTGGATAAATCTGAAATAATCTTCTTTTGACCAGTTTCTTTCAGGGTTAAGTAATGCTTTGAAATAGCATATGACATAGATTTCAGCTTCTCCAGTCATTTAAGTTCTTTTATTTATTTATTTTTGCTGTGCTAGGAATGGTTCAAAACATGATAAACCTCTGATTAAGTGAGACACCTGGGTGTTTTTCAAAATGCACATTTTATGTGTTTATGCATAACACATCATGCTAAATTATGTACACCACTTTACTGAGCAATTATCTGAATGCTTCCTGTGTCCATTAATGCAAGTTGCATGAAGTAAATTAAAACCAACAACAATAAATGAGATGATTCCTGAAGACCTTTCACATTTCTAAAGCAGCCAAGTGAATATCTAGTAAATGATTATTTTTCCGTGTCTATTTATTTGAAGACTCCATTTGTGTATGAGGCAGTGAAGCCCTGAAAATATATTTTTTTTCTTGGAGCCATACCCAACATGACTATAGTTTATAGCCCAGTGATTCTGATGACCATTTCTTTCGGGTGCTGTGGCATGCTAACTCTTTCTTAGGATAGTACCCAACAGCCTCATTCATTCTTCTCCAATATAGAAGGCAGCTTTTGTGCCAGGTAATCCTTTAGCATTCTCCAGATCAAATAGCAATAACAAAAAATAAAAGAGAAAAGAAAACTTCAGACAGCTCATATTGTTCATTACTGGAAATGTTTGAGGGATATGCCACAGGCTAAAAAGAAACATGTAGAGTGATGTCAAAAATAGTGTCATAATATTCTTCAAAGAAAGGATTTGCAAGAAGTTGAAGATATGAGTTTTAGGAATTGGGACACACATTTTGTTTCATTTTATGTGGGAGAACCTCCCAGCTAAACCCAGAGGACCGACTGGAATGCTTTTCAGACAACTAGGACTTTTGGTATATGGGTACTGCTTCCCCCAAAGTGCCAGGAATAACCATCATCATCCCTATTATGCTTAGGTGGGGACACTTTTATTTTATTTGTTTGTTTGTTTGTTGAATTTTGGGTCACACCTGATGGTGCTCATAGTTTATTCCTAGCCCTGTGCTTAGAAATCCTTCCTGGCAGACTCAGGGGACTATATGGGGTGCCATGAATCGAACCTGGGTTCGTCCTGGGTTGGCCGCATGCAAAGCAAGCCTCCTACTGCTGTGCTATCACTCCAGCCTCAATGGGGACACTTTTAGAGCTACTTCTAAGTGATGCTCTGGGGACCACACGGCAGTGGGCATTGAACCTAGGTCTGGCACATGTAAGGCAAGCTTCAGAAACCATACACAATCTTTTCTCTGTGTGTGTATGTGTGTTAAAGTGAATGAGTATTTTTTTTTTTTTTTTTGGTTTTTGGGCCACACCCGGCGACGCTCAGGGATTACTCCTGGCTATGCGCTCAGAAGTCGCTCAGTGAATGAGTATTTTTATATAAAAACATTGAAGCGATACACACTTGGAAAGATGTGCAACCTAAACATTAAGTACCAAGAAGGAAATAGGAAAATAAAATAAGATGAATTCATATTTCTACCATTATAAACACTTTCTTATATTCTCCTTTATCCTACTTTCTGTTTCTATTTTAACATTATCTCATTGTTACTGCTTTTAGATCAATTATATTGTACTTTTGATACAAGCATGAAAATTTTTGTTAAAAAGATATTATACAGGGGCCCGGGAGATAGCATGGAGGTAAGGCATTTGCCTTTCATGCAAAAAGTCATCGGTTCGAATCCCGGTGCCCCATATGGTCCCCCGTGCCTGCCAGGAGCAATTTCTGAGCATGGAGCCAGGAGTAACCCCTGAGCACTGCCGGGTGTGACACCCCAAAAACAAACCAAAAAAAAAAAGATACTATACAAATAAATATGTTTTAAATTATAGATTTTATATAGTACACACAAAACATATGTCCAAAGCATATATGGACAATACTTTATTTACTTATTGCTTGACCTTACATGTTTATGTTCATATTTGTTCTGTATTCTTTGTTGAGTATATAAGCTGTTGCTATAGGTTTTCAGCTATCTGTCTTAGCGTTTTCTTAGTTTGCTCTGTGTAGAAATACTAACTCCAAAGTTAGGATGACTCAAAAAACTTGTTTTATAAACAATAATGATTTATGTATAAATACATTTACATATTATATATGAAATATAATACATATAGAATATCTATAATATGTGTAGATAATGTATGTATGTATGATGTATGATATGTTATATACATTTAAAATATATAAAGTATATAATATCTATAATTTATATAATTTATGACATTTTATATATAAATAATAATTTCCTTAAGCACCATGGATATAGATATATACAAAGTAAGGCTTTAGTCATAGAATGTACACCAGTCTTCACCAGTGCAACTTTCCTGCCACTGATGTCCACCATTTCCCTTGCATGTCTCAAGGACAGTCTGCTTTTCTCTCCCTTTCCTTTCTAGCATTGTGGTTTTCACTATTGTTAATGAAGGGGTGCCATGCATATCATTTTATCCCATTTTAGCACCCAGTTCGTGTCCAGAGTTATCGGTTCCAACTATCATTGCCATGGTAGTTGTCAGTGCAGTTAATGCTCTAACTTCACTCACCGTCTTTGTGGCAAGTTTCATATAATGGGATGGTCCTCCTGGCTCTCATCTTTCTTGTCCCTGGGTATTATTATCATACTGATTTTTTACTTTTATTATATCCCACAGAAATTAGTGAGTGGGATTATCCTTCTCCCTCTGACTCAATTTACTCAGCATAATTGTCTCCATGTCCATCCATATATAGGCAAATTTCATGACTTCATTTTTCCTAATGACTGCATATTATTCCATTGTGTAGATGTACCACAGTTTCTTTAGTCACTGTTCTGTTTTCGGGTACGTGGGCTGTCAAAACAGCTTTTGAAATCACAATTCTTTCTAGCTTATCCAAAGCATTAAATTTTTGAATGCTCTAAGCTATGCAACATTGACAATATTAATAGCACTTCCAAACTCTCAAAATATAGTTGAGCTTTCAGGTGAGCCTAGTGTGTTTGCAACACATCATCATTAGCTGTCAATTTTTAATAAATTACTCATAAACATAACAGATGTGTATTGATATTATTTTATTATATATAAGCATATACACACTTAAGCAATGCTTTTTAAGTGACTACTTCTAATATTAATGATGAAAGTGCTTTGAATAAGTAGCATACACTTGATGGATAAAATATTAAAAGAAGTATTTCTACAGTCTTTTTAAACATTATCAAATAATTGATTGCTGTGACAACTTACTAACATCATAAAGGAAGAAATTATGATTTGAATGAGTTGAGGAATATATTGAAACAATAGTTTAGAAATAGGATATACCTGTATAAGAATAGGTAGATGTTATATAAAGGGGAAAATGGAAGTTGGATTTATGAGTTAATGATCACTTTTAAACAAAGTCTGGTATAAAGGGATATTGGCTTCAAAGTAAATCAGGGCCAGATTTCAAGAGCAAGAAGATAAGCATAAGAGTTGGTGCATAATTCCTTAGGCCAGGAGGAATGCACAGTTGAGTGGGTAGAGGGATCAGAGAGGAGAGATGAGTTGGCAACCTTAGTCTGCCTGTCAAATTTTCCTGCTCACCCATGGCTATAGTTCTGTCTTCTAATCTTTTATCTTTAGGGGGAAATCATACCCAGAATCAGGGGCTACTTCTTGACTCTGCACTCAGGAATCACTCCTGGTGGGCTTGGGAAACTACATAGAATGCTGGGGATACCGGTTGGCTTCCAGCAAGAAAAATACCCTATCTTCTGTGCTATCATTCTGGCAGCCCCTCATCTAATCTTTTCTTCTGCTCCCACTTTTATTTCTTTTATTTCCCCAATCCCAATTTTAATGTAGAAGGTCATAGAGATTTAGCAATCATTTTCCCAAGAAAGAAATGATCAGGAGTGGTAACCGTAGATCACAGGTTCTGAATGTGCCAATTTTAAATCCAGCATTTCTTCCTCCACTTTTGCAAAATAGCTTTGTGTGGCATCTTGGCTCTGACAAATGAAGAAATCAAAGAAAAAGCTCCTATATTCTGTTGGAATTTGTTGCTTCATCATCATCAACATCAAGTTCATTTCTTTCCTGCCTCTGTAATACATAGAGTTTTAGGCATTTTTCCTCAGACAGAAGAAAACCAATTCAAAATGTTTGTTTGGCTCAGGGGACCAGATGTCTAGCACAGCAAGTAGGGCATTTGTCTTATACCTGGATAGCTGAGATTCGATCCCCAGCAGGCCGTGTGATACTGTGAGCAACACCAGGCATAATCCCTGAGCACAGAGCTAAGAGCAAGCTCTGAGCACCACAGGGTGACTCTAAAACAAAACAAAACAAAAACACAGAAAACAAAACCTCAAATGTTTGGCTTGGTTTTCGTGCTTCTCTAAATGAGATTTTCTTCCATTTGCATGATAAATTTGATCAGTGTCTGAAGATTTGGTGAGGATGAAAGTTGTATTTTCAAATTCTTCATGTATTAATTATGGAGAAAAGCTTGGATTACAGCAATGCAAAAATTATATGTTGTGACTTACAATTATCAACAACACTGATCCCTAATGATAACAGAGCAAGTAGAATTCATTACATTGGAAGATTATTTTAAAAATGCAAATACCTATTGGATAGATGTTTATTTAGATAGTTTAATGTATTAGGAGCAAATCTCTCTTCTATTTGTGTAAATGCTACATCCCCTGTATTTCAAATACTTAAAAAAATTAAAATCCTAAGCAAGTACTTTAGAAATTATTACTATGATTAGTACTAAAGAGACCCTGAATTTTAACACCAATTCAACTGCCGTTTCAGCTTCTTATCTATATCAGTGCAAAGCTCTCATTTCAAAGCTCTTATTTAAGCATAAATCTTTTATATGGTTTGCATAACTGAGTCACCAAGTTTTATCAAAGCAGGAATTGGCACTAAAAATAATGGAGGTATTTTTTTTGGTAACCTAATTGTCATTTCCCTGCATGTAAACTGGAATACGTGAAAACTATACAGTACTAAATAAATCAGCGTGTTGGGAAAAAAATCAATATAGACAATTAACTTGACCATTTACTTCTGTGTTTTAACTCCCACAATAATATTTTCAAAAATTTATGGAAAGTTATGATAGATTTCCACATGGGTAAAGTTCAATCCCCCAGTTAATTGCTCTTATGTTGCTTCATGTCTATTACTATTTTTAATAAACATAAAATGCTGCCTTAATACAGGATTAGTGAAGGAAGGAATGGGTCAAAGCAATTAGTTAGAAAAAAGGCAAATAAAAATATAGATTAAATAATCACATACACACATACACACATAGAGTTAGGTATGTTGACCCAATAATGACACATGCAAGAGTCTTGTTAAAAACTGAAGGCAAAATATTGTTGTTTCTTAGACCTGATAGATGATCTGTGACTGGCTCTGAGACTCCATTTCTCAGTAACCTGCTCTCAAGCTTCTGTTTTTATGGTCTCTAGAGTTCAGTTATATTTTACAGGTTTCAATTAAAACATAATTTACTCACCCATTGCACACATATTTCTTATGCATTAAAATAAAGAACAGTCAAGGTAGAGAATAGCCACTCTTGAGTGTTTTCCAAAAATCGAATCATCTGTAAAGTTTGGGGGTTCCACAGCTTCAATCTGTCAAAAACACTGGCTAAAGATATCCAACATAAACTATTCACTGCACCAAAGCCATTGGAAATGTTATTTATATTTCCCTGCAGTGATTATCGAAATATCTACATGGTCAAAGGATAATTTAGTACAAAAAAAGACTTAGCCACTATACTCTTTCTACAGTTTCAAATTCCAGGCAATAGCAGGAAAACTTATTCATTAAGTTTCCTCAATCCTGAGCTCTGCATAAAAATTTAATCTTCCTTAAGTGAATTAGGCTAAGAAATTAGTCTGTTCCTCTCTCTTCTATTTTCTTTCTTTGTCACGGACATCTATTATTTCAACCTTATTTTTAAAAATTATGTAAGATACTGGACTACCCCACTAATAGCCACTAATAGGTCTAAGCAGAACTCCCAGAATTATTTCCTACCATCATTTGGCACATGGTTCATCACTGGAAATGCAGCTTAGAATATGCAGGATTCAGCTACATTCCCTATTAAAGAAGCATGCTGAAAAGACACTAAACACATTTGATAATGCAAAGTCAACACACAATCTTCAGGTAAGACAATCCAGTGAGAAAAATAAAATAATTTCCATGATGGAAAACATAAAAATAATTCTCGATAAATTGACTTAAGCGTCCCAATATAAAAAAGAAAGAAAAGAAGAAAACAAATCAAAGGCCCTAGTATTATAGTGTCTGTTCTTTCTTCTGTATTCACTTGTCTTCAAAATCTCCAAAAGAAGATAATTGATGCCCACAAAGAGAACCCAATAGAGACATTGCCTGCAAGAAGGTTTCACCCTTATCTCTACTGAAGACCCCCCTCCTGGGACCCAGAAAAAAGTAGTTCTCACGGAAGATTTGAAGAGAGCCTATGAGTTCATGCTCAAGTGGATTTCATTATTTCCTCTCTGCAAATACCAGGGTATTTATTTCTCTTACGTAATTTCCAGGGAGTTCATTATACTGCCTGCCTTCTATTCTGTTGGTCGATGGAAGGGCCTTACCGTCAGTCACCCATGTGTGAGAACATACCCAAGGGCTGATATATGACTGCAAAGGAACTTAACAATTCCTGGAAGGAAAAGGGTTAAGAGCCAGTAAAAACAGCATAAATTTACACATGACCTAGTGTGATTATACTTGTCTCCCCTTGCTTGCAAGAAACAACAATGACAACTTCCATCATTAATACTGTTGGTCTTAAAAATTTGCTACTGAAAGAACATAGATGGACCCTCTGCAGATGATCTCAAAAGCCTTTGCATTAGAAACAATCTCTTAATGTCCTTATCAATAAGCATTTTTTCCCTAGGATTGCAGAGGTGCATTACTTCAGGGAAAAATAATATCCACTACTGGGTGAAAGGGCATGATTGGTTTGGGGAGAGTTGTAGTCTGGCTGATAAGTTCCAGAATTGTGTCTGCTTTGTTCCAATCTCAATTTGCAAGGCAGGAGATAAATTGAGTAGTTTGAGTACGTGGCAGCAGAAAGAAGTATGCAAAGATAAAAAAAAAAAAAAAACCAGTTGCAGCTTAAAAAAGAAAGAAAAGTTCGCCTTCAGATTAATTGCTTTTCTTCATTGTGTTCTGTTTTACCCATTCCCAATTGCAAATACAGAAAGAGGACCACCCAAGCAAGAAAAAGGGGGTTGAGGGAGACCTTGGAGTGCAGGGACTTTGCTCACTAAATGAATTTTCTCATTAATGAAAGAAGCTGCATTTGGGTCTTGGGTTTTGGGTCAAGCTGCACTTGGCCCTGGAAGCATCCCAGGTGCCATATTGCCCTAGTTACATTCATAGATCAATAGTCACCCAACTGGCCACATTTCACCAATGCTGCTGTCTTCTCTTCCTCCCCTCACATCTTTCTGTCTTAAACACACACACATTCTTCCAGAGAAACCTCTAAGATCCCCCTCAAAACTAAGTCCCCTCATCTACCTCCACAGCTTCACAGAAGTAGTGGTCTTGTGAAATTTTGACTTTTATTGATTGTGGGTTTTTTTTTATTATTTTGTTTGGGTGCCACACTCAAAGGTGCTCAGGGGATTTACTCTTGACTCTGCTCAGAAATCACTCCATGCAATCTCAGATACTGGGAATCTAATCTTGGTTGGCTGCATGCAAGGCAAACACTCTACCCTCTGTAACATCATTCTGGCCTTCTATTGGTTGTGTTTGAAGGATGAATGAGTAACTGAGAACTAAAGAGATGGAAGGCATCATAAACTTTTAGAAAGAGCACAGTTGAAATTTTTTCTTTAAAACCCATGTTTTCAACTAAAGAAAATAAAGTAGAAAACACCAAATAAAAAAATCTGCTCTTTGTCTATGGATGAACATCTCTGGCACTGGATATGGCCAATTCTGAAACAAACTCTCCCAACACAGGCCCTTTCTTTGATCTCGAAAAACAATGCATAATTGAGCTTTGTTGATGGGAAAATGGAACTGGGCACAAAGATGTGCGTGGTGATAGGAACACCTTTATATACCATGACCCATTGAAAATCACGCATCTTTACCAAAGCCAGGTTGTTTTGATATTTTGAACTGAAGGTCAAAAGGTCCTTCCCTGGTCAACCTCTCCACTGAGTATATCTCCAGCCCACGAATAGACTCAACTCTCCATCTCTGTAGCCAACAAGCTAAGCATGATTGTATGTTATGAAATCACAGGAGACAGTATCAAGAGGAATACTAGTTTATGATGCTCAAATATTTTATAAAAATAAAAACTGGAGGATTCACCAAGTTTTGTTGAAACATAGCACCATTAATTTACTTTCAAAGAGTCTCTGACGAGCTTCCTTCAACAAGGCCAGAGTGGAGAGGCTGAGTCAGAGATGTGGCCTGCCATACCCAAAGTATTTACTATCTGGTCCTTTATAGAAAACAGTTGCTGATTGCTGGCCCAGAGTAATGTTATGGATCAGAAGGCCAAACTGAAGAAACAGGATGTGAGCTGTCCTTTATCTTCAATTCTTGTAGCTGAATAAATTTAATTGAACTGCCACTGTCTCTTTCATGAAGTGGAGTTAATATATTTATGGGTTTATTTTTATATGCACTACATGATTCAAAATGCATGTCTTCAAGTAACAAATATTTCCTCTTCAAATTAGCTCTAGTTGACATATTTTGATCAAATTTGTGTACGTGTTAAAATTGCCTTCCAAGTGAGTCCCTAAAATAGAGGTCAGCTCATTATTACTATGTCCTTAAAAATGATGAATGTCCAAACTGATTCCAGGGAGATCCAGTATTTTAAGTCTATTTATCAAAGCTGTGCATTTTCTTGATTTTTGTAAGTGTGGAAGGATGGTTTCAAGCTTGCTGTCCTGCAGAGAAATCCACAGTTAATTCAACTCTCATGCAGATATTTAGCTTTGGGTTGTTTTAACTCAACATGGCTTAAATATAATATCATTGACAATAATCTGATTATACAAAAATTTGCATTTAAGAGTATTTAATTGGGGGGGCAGAGAGACAGCAGAGGGGGTAGGACACTTTGCCTTGCACATAGCTGACTTGGGTTCAATCCCTAGCATTCTACATGGCCCTTGGAGCATGATCAATAGTAGTTCCTGAATGCAGTTAAGAATAACTCCTGAGTACTGCTGGAAGTGGTCCCAAATTCAAAATAAAAACAAAAATAGGGGTGTCCAAAGAACTTGAGAAATGATACAGCAGGAGGCCTTGCATATGGCCAACCCAATTTCAATATCTGGTACCCCATTTGGTTCCCTGAGACTGCCAGGAGTGATCTCCGAAAGCAGATCCAAGAGTAAATTCTGAGCATCCCTGAGTATTGCCAACCCCATCCTCAAATAGAGCATGTCTCATGAACATAAAATATCAAAAGCAACCATTAAATAAATAAGATTTTTTTGAAGGAAGACATTATGTGTTGAAAATATTTAAGAACCTTTTAAAATTTTAAATGCAGATTAAATCTTGGGTTCTATTTTTCCAAGAAAAAAAAAGAGTATCTGTTCTCAATGTGTGTATTGTCATTCCTTTCTGTATTTTTCTCCAGTGTTAGAAATGAGATCTGCTAAGTGAGTCACTCTACTCCCTCAGCTGTACATTTTCACCCCAAAATTAAGCCTTCAGTAGTCAATATAAACTATTGTTCAATGCAACAGTTTTAAAAGCAAAAAATAACTATCCATGTTAAGCTAAATAAATAAATAACTTTTTCCCCATAAAAATCAGTATAATAATAGTATAGAATGGATTTTCATGCAAAAATAACTGGAGATGAGCACTTTACAGATTGCATGGAGGTGTTCCTAGGATATTAAATTTTCTTTTATTGATGTACACATTACTATATATAACTTATAAGTTTTGTGAGAGTGTTATTATGAATCAATTTAAGTATAAAAGTTCGCCAATAAAAGTCTAATTCTCCCCTTTTTCTTGCAAATGGCCAATTTTTAATTAATTCCAATCCCCTCTATCTTACCTTTTGGTGACCACTAACTTAGATTTATATTGAAAAGTCTCATTTTGTTTCAATTAAGTGATTTTGTTTCTTTGTTTATGTCACATATGAGTGTATATGGAATGTTTTTCTTTCTCTGAGTGACTTATTTTACTAAGCGCAAACTTTTGAGTTCTACCCACATAGTTGCAAATGAAACTATATTTGAATAATATCCCAGATAGTATATGACTACATATTTTTTATCCATTCAAAAGAACATCTAGGTTGCTTTTATTTCTTAACTGTTGTGAATAGTTCTGCAATATGCCCAGGGGTTCCTAGATCTCTTTAAATTAATGTTTTTGCATTTGGTGGAGAATACCTTCAAGTGGAATAGCTTGACCTTGTGGAATTTCTGTTTTTGTATTCAAATAAATCTCTTTACTATTAGAACGCTGGTATCAGTAATATTTCCAATAACATTGCTGAAGATGCTCCCTATCTCCATTTTTTTTCCAACATGTATTTCTCTTCTTGTGGATAATTATCATTTTCAGAGATAAAGGATAATATCAGTGTTTTGAGTAGCATTATCTTAAATAAAGAAAGAGGAACACTTAGTCCTATGCCTGTTGGGCAAAAGTACATCTTTGGTGATTATTGAAGACTGACAGTTGACCATAATCCAGAAAATAGTTGTAACCATTATGTTTTCTAGAAGAGAAATATTGGTAAATTTTTAAGAACTTAGGTTCATGTATTTGAAGACTTCTTTCCATTTCTTTCTAAACAATAGAAATTAAAATTTTTATCTCTGTACCCAGTAAATGTGCTGTAAACCTATTTAAGTCGATCTTGTAAATGATGTTAATTTTATTGTTGTTTAACTGGGTTATTATAGGGGGTTATGCTCTGTAAGTTCCTTATATATTTTACATAGTATTTCTAGCTAGTTGAATTTCTATAAATAAGTTTATATACTCATATATTAGAAAAACATATTAATTTAATTCAACTATTAGCATTAGCAAATACATAATGATGTCCTAACTTGATGTATCATGATTTATCTTTATTCTTTTATGCTTGCATGTTGTTCTTTTTTATTTTTCTGTAAATATTTATTTCATAACAAATCAAACAGTCATATCCATTGCATTATTTTCAGAGTCCAAAGGAAATGTTCTTATTTAAAATCTTCTTTACTCCTTATATTCTTTATTGAAACCAAGATAGAATTTTAATCTTTAGTTTGCTGAAATATCTAAAAAGAACATCAGGTAAATATTTTGTAGTGCACATAGTCCAGCACTCCAATTTCTAAATTAATTTGGAGACAACATTTATCTGTCTAGGATACTTGTCTAGAACCACATCTAATTTATTCATAGGCTATTTTGTCTTTCAACGACCACTTAAATGAAGACACAAAGTGATGAGAGAGGTTCCGGGAAATTCCTTCAGTGAGTTTAACCAAAAAATCTAAATGAAGACTGACAGTTGACCATAATCCAGCAAATAGTTGTAACCATTATGTTTTCTAGAAGAGAAATATTGGTAAACTTTTAAGAACTTAGGTTCATGTATTTGAAGACTTCTTTCCATTTCTTTCTAAACAATAGAAATGAAAAATTTTATCTCTGTACCCAGTAAATGTGCTGTAAACCTATTTAAGTCTATCTTGTAAATGATGTTAATTTTATTGTTGTTGTTGTTGTTCATGGACAATACTCAGTTGTGCTCAAATGCTTATTACTGGCTCTATGCTCAAGTCTCACTGCTAACAATGATCATGTGGTGCTGGAAATCAAACCCAGGTCAATTCTGTATAAGGCAAGTAACCAAGTCACTACTATATCTATGATTCAGATGGTAGTTTGCTTTGTCTTATCTAAAGCTGTTGATGTTCAATATCAAAAGTTCACCACTAAGTTGGGATGTTGACTTTCTACTCACTTGACAACATCCTTTAAGTGGAAATAAAAAGTAAATCTAGGGGCCAAAACGGTAGTGCAAGCAGTAGGGCATTTGCTTTGCATGCGCTGACTTAGGACCTACTGTGGTTCGATCCTCCAGCCTCCCATAAGGTCCCCAAGACAGGAGCAATTTCTGAGCACATAGCCAGGAGTAAGTCCTGAGCCTCACCTGTTGTAACCCAAAAAACAAAAAACAAACAAACAAAATCTAGTGCATTGCATCACTAATTTTCATGATGAAGGTGAAATGTTAAACCCATAAACAGACCCTGAAAATTAGATTCTAATATGTAAAAATATTCTTAGTAATAGAAATTTCTGGTAACTGTTCTGTTAGGCTGTTACATGGCTATAACATTTTTGAAAGAAATAGTACTAAGATGTAATAGTTGACAATGGTATTTAGTTATTATATAGTGCAAAGCTACCCACCAATCCCTCTATTGATATTCCAAATCCCTCTATTATTATCCTGAGGATGTTGGATACACACACACACACACACACACACACACACACACACACACACACAATTAACTCATAATATCATTAAGTCTCAGGATTTGTTTTCTTTTTTTTTTTTTTTGGGTCACACCCGGCAGTGCTCAGGGGATACTCCTGGCTCCATGCTCAGAAATTGCTCCTGGCAGGCACGGGGGACCATATGGGGCACCGGGATCTGAACCGATCACCTTTTGCATGAAAGGCAAGCGCCTTACCCCCATGCTATCTCCCAGGTCCCAGGATTTGTTTTCAATGAGGATTATTTACTCCATTTTTTTGTTTCTTTATGTTCCTCATATGAACAATGTCATCTGGTACTGACTTTTTTTTCTTTTCTACCTCATCTCAATAGATACAACACCTTCAAATTCCATACATGTTGTAGCCAATGGCCAAAGTTTACCTTGTCTCATAGCTGAATAGTATTTCATTGTGCATATATATCACAGGTTCTATACATAGTCATCTACTATTGGACAATTGGCTTATTTTTAGATCTTAGCTATTTTCTAATAGCGTTGAGATGAACATCAGAGCAAGTACATATTTTGGGGTTAATGTTTTTATACGCTTGGGGTAAATCCCCAGAGTAGGATTGCATAGTCATGTGGGAGTTCTTTTTTACTTGTTTGTTTTGTTTTGGGGCAACACCCGGTGATGCTCAGAATTTACTTCTGGCTATGCACTCAGAAATTGCATATATATAAATAAATATATAAATATATAAGTATTTATATACTTTTGAGAAGCCTTCACCCATTTTCCAGAAAAGATGTTCAATACAACAGTCCAACCAAGAATAAAGAGAGTTTCTTTCCTTACCATATTTCTTTCAGCACTTATTGTTCTTGATCTTTCTCACATAGGCTATTCTTGCTTCTTGCTGATGTGAGAAGATATGTCATTGTAATTTTGATTCACAATTTACTTGCAATCAATCCATGTATGTGCTCACCTTCTTTATGACATAAATTGTTCTTAAAATGACTAGATAGCCATGAAATGCTATGCTTTGCAGAGGTGAATTAGTCCTTGAAATTATGTGACATATATAGGTAAAATTTTCTGAATTGGCTCAAAGAGTTAACTCAGGCAGAATAAATATGAAGGAGGATGGATATAAGAAATAATAAACCTTATCCCAAAAATTAAGCCCTCCCATTTTAAGGAGCATTTGAGATTCCAAATCTCAAAATAAAAATAAAAATGGTGAAGAAGAAACAAAATTGTGATAGTAATAATGTCAATCAAGATAGAATTCCCATAAATTACTTATGTTTAACATTAAAAGGTATTTTAAGAATAAAGGAAGGAAAGAAGCAAGAGTGGAAGGAAGGAGGGAAGGAAGGAAGGAAGGAAGGAAGGAAGGAAGGAAGGAAGGAAGGAAGGAAGGAGGGAAGGACGGAAGGAAGGAAGGAAGGAAGGAAGGAAGGAAGGAAGGAAGGAAGGAAGGGAGGGATGGGTGGGAGAAAGAAAGGGAGGAAGAACATTAAAGTTATAGCTTTTCAAAGTTTTACTGTTTCTTTTTTAAGGAATCCAAATAATATATTTTAATTCTAGGCAGACTCTATCCATTATTATCAGTCCCTTTTATCCCATGACCCAAAAATGGATTGGAATTACATTTAGTGATATTTAGAAAAAAATAAATAAGGATGGCTTTAATAGAAAGTACCTGTTATGTCATGTTTATAAGTACACAAGAAAATAATAATATTAAATTCATAGATTAAAAAATCTCTGCTATCTTGAGAGAACATAGGAGCTTGGATTGAAATGTTTATTTATTTATTTTTTTTGGGGGGGGTTTTGGGTCACACCCGGCTGCGGTCAGGGTTACTCTTGGCTCTATTCTCAGAAATCGCTCCTGGCAGGCTCAGGGGACTATATGGGATGCCAGGATTTGAACAACCGACCTTATGTTCATGCTATCTCTCTGGCTCCCTGAAATGTTTATTTCTCAGTAGACTTCTATTTAACTCCAGCACAAAAGCACAGCATACAGGTAATATCTGCTCTATAACCACTTCAGTTTACAACAGACACATGTCTCTCTGTTGCATGCTCTGAATTCAAGTCTTTTTTTAATATGTGAGTATGTATATATAAAGCTTATGAAAGTGTAGGCAGCCCATGCTCTCAGAAAAAATCCCAATACACTTTGCACATTTCCCCTACACCGCTAACAACACTAAATGGCTAAATAGAGAAAGATGGAGAACAGACATCGCATAATGAGTCAGAACTCTTTTCTCTCAGGTGGAAATTTGTAGTAAGATCTTCTGAAAACAACATGATGATCATCCATTTATTTCTAATTCCTCGCAATTAGTGTTTCTCTGGCAAATAAAAGTTACGATCTCTGGGGCCCGGGTAGTGGCGCTGAAGGTAAGGTGCCTGCCTTACCGCGCTAGCCTTGGACGGACCGCGGTTCGATCCCCCGTGCCCCATATGGTCTCCCAGGCCAGGGGCGACTTCTGAGCGCATAGCCAGGAGTAACCCCTGAGCATCACTGGGTGTGACCCAAAAACCAAAAAAAAAAAAAAAAAAAAAAAAAAGGTTACGATCTCTGGAATTAGATTGTGTGAGTGCCCAGGACATTCACAAAAATGAAACATGAATGCAACTGTCCTGGCTAAATTTCAATAACCACGTATTTTCTCCTGAGCACCAAGTATTGCCAGGAGTGATCCTTGAACCCAGAGTCAGGAGAAAACCCTGAGTACATCTAGAGGTATTTCCCAAATAAACAAATAAAAAATGTGGATGTGGAAATATTTTTAATATAAAATTCTTCAAAACTAAACATCATGACATCCAGCTGAAAAAGAGGCGTAATAACCAGGTTGCTCCATATCACTGCAAATGCATCATCTTCAATTGCATATGGGATGGTCCTGGGGAGCCCCAGTCCCTGTTGTGTTTCTCTAGTCCATTCATATCTATGGTTTCTGATATGGTTTCTTCCTCCATTCTTCTTCCTCCATTTGTCTCTAACTCCAGTTATTCTCAGCTAGTCCCTGGTTTCCTATGATGCTGGAAAGGCAGAAGCTAAGACTTCCCTTCCATTTCTTAAAATGGATTTGAAGACTCATCTCTCCTCTCCATCTTCACCTACAGAGGCTGATTTTCTGTCTTGTATTGGTGGCTAAGGTGTCACGACTCTCCTTACTTGTAGGCTTCCTGCCTTTTCTTGCCATCTATTCCAGGACTCTATTTCTTTATCTGTGCTGCCCTTACATTGTCACCTTCTGTTCTCTAGAGACTATCTTTCATGCACACATACACATGCTATAGAACTTCCTACTAAAGAAATACCAAGTTTGGCTAAAAAAAAAACAAAAACAAAAACAAAACTTCCCTAGAGACTCTCCCTTCTCCCGGTTATCACTTAACTCTTCTATATCCTATCAAAACTTTTTCTGCAAGTTGATCGTAACTATGGAATCTCTTCCCTTGCATGGTTTTTGCTCCGAAATTTCATAGCCAGCCCTGTCTGTTCTCACGTATGGAACCTCTGGGCAGTACTAAAGAGTCATTTATCTTCTAGAACCCTTTCTCCTTCCCCTAGCTATTAAGATGAAAGAAAGAAAGAAAGAAAGAAAGAAAGAAAGAAAGAAAGAAAGAAAGAAAGAAAGAAAGAAAGAAAGAAAGAAAGAAAGAA
>PVKC010018345.1:0-19688 GCA_004027635.1 Crocidura indochinensis
TTTCTTGCATTTCTCTCCTCAGGTCCAGTATATTCTAATATCTTTTTTTTTTTTGGTTTTTGGGCCACACCCAGTGATGATCAGGAGTTAATCCTGGCTTATGCTCAGAAGTTGCTCCTGGCTCTGGACACTTCATCCCCAGAAACCTGGATACACATTCTTCTCCAATGTACATGGGACATTCTCCATGATAGTCTACATGCTGGCACATAAAACATATCTTCATAATATCAAGAGGATAGAAATTTTGCAGGCTATCTTTGCTGACCGCAAGGCTCTGAAATTATTTGTGAATTCCAAAGGAACAAAGAAGAAAAACTTTAACAACTGGAAGTTAAACAGCTTCATACTGAATAACCATTGAGTCTGAGATGAAATCAAAGACAAAATCAAAAGGTTCCTGGAAACAAATGATAATGAAGACACAAACTATGAGAACTTATGGGACACAGCAAAAGTAGTACTGAGAGGAAAATTTATAGCTTTGCAAGCACACATCAGGAAGGAAGAAGGGGCTTACCTGAGTAGTTTAATGATGCAGCTCACAGAACTAGAAAGTGCTCAACAAAAGGTCCCAAAAATAGGGAGTCAGAAGGATATAATAAAGCTGAGAGCAGAAATCAATGAAGTGGAAAACCAAAAAATAATCCGAAAGATCAACGAAAGCAGAAGTTGGTTCTTTGAAAAAAATAAACTAGATTGATAGACCACTGGCAATACTAACAAAGAAAGAGAGAGAAACTTGATAACTCATATTAGGAATGAAAAAATAGAGATCACTACTGATATGGCAGAGATTCGAAGGGTAATCAGAAACTACTTTGAGAAGCTCTACGCCACTAAAAATGAGAACCTGGAAGAAATGGATAAATTCGGGGCCCGGGAGATAGCATAGAGATAAGGCATTTGCCTTTCATGCAAAAGGTCATCGGTTTGAATCCCGGTGCCCCATATGGTCCCCCGTGCCTGCCAGGAGCAATTTCTGAGCATGGAGCCAGGAGTAACCCTTGAGCACTGCCGGGTGTGACCCCAAAAGAACCAAAACAAAACAAAAAAGGAAATGGATAAATTCTTGGACTCTTATAATCTTCCACGGTTGAAGGAAGAAGATATAGCATATCTAAACACCCCCATCACTATTGATGAAATTAAAACGGTAATCAAATGTCTGCTCAAAAACAAAAGCCCAGGCAGAGATGGATTCACTAATGAATTCTTTCAAACTTTCCAGGAGGAACTACTACCAATCCTGGCAAGACTCTTTCATGAAATCGAAAAAACGGAAACACTTCCAAATGCCTTTTATGAAGCCAACATCACCTTGATACCTAAACCAGACAGAGAAGCAACAACAACAAAAAAATGAAAATTACAGAACAATATCGCTGATGAATGCAGATGCAAAGATCCTCAACAAAATTCTGGCAAATAGAATACAATGCCTCATTAAGAAGATCATCCACTACGATCAAGTAGGTTTTATCCCAGGAATGCAAGGATGGTTTAACATCTGTAAATCTATCAACATAATACACAACATCAACAACAAGAAAAATAAAAATCACATGACCATATAAATGGATGCAGAGAAAGCATTCATTAAGGTTCAACACCCATTCTTGATCAAAACTCTAAGCATGATGGGAATGTAAGGAGCCTTTCTCAATATAGTTAAGGCCATCTACCACAAGCCAGTGGCAAATATTATCCTCAATGGAGAAAAGCTAAAAGCCTTCCCTCTAAATTCTGGCACAAGACAAGGCTGTTCTCTCTCACCACTCCTATTCAACATAGCACTGGAAGTATCTGCTATAGTGATTAGGCAAGAAAAAGATATCAAGGGAATTCAGATAAGAAAGGAAGAAGTCAAGCTCTCGCTTTTTGCAGATGACATGATACTCTAATTAGAAAACCCTAAAGACTCTACCAAAAAGCTTCTAGAAACAATAGACTCATATAGCAAAGTGGCAGGCTACATAATTAACACACAGAAATCAATGGCCTTTCTATACACCAATAGTAATAAGGAAGAACTGGACATTAAGAAAACAACCCCATTCACAATAGTGCCACACAAACTCAAATATCTTGGAATCAACTTGACTAAAAATGTGAAGAACCTATACAAAGAAAACTATAAAACTCTGCTCCAGGAAATAAGAGAGGATACATGGAAATGTAAACATATACCCTGCTCATGGATGGGCAGGATTAACATAATCAAAATGGCAATACTACCCAAGGCATTATACAGATTTAATGTGATCCCTCTAAAGATCCCCATGACATTCTTCAAAGAAGTGGATCAGGCACTTTTGAAATTTATTTGGAACAATAAACATTCTAGATTAGCGAAAGCAATCATTGGGAAAAAGAACATGGGAGGAATTACTTTCCCCAATTTTAAATTTTACTTCAAAGCAATGGTTATCAAAACAGCATGGTATTGGAACATGCACAGGCCCTCAGATCAGTGGAATAGGCTTGAATACTCAGAAAATGTTCCTCAGACATACAGTCACCTAATTTTCGATAAAGGAGCAAGAAATCCTAAATGGAGCAAAGAAAGCCTCTTCGACAAGTGGTGTTGTCACAAATGGCTAGCTCCTTGCCAAAAATTGAACTTAGACCCCCAGCTAACATCATGCACGAAGATAAAATCCAAATGGATGAAAGACCTTGATATCAGACCTGAAACCATAAAATACATTGAACAACACATAGGCAAAACACTCCAGGACATTGAAACTACAGACATATTCAAGGAGGAATATGCATTTTCCAAGCAGGGGAAAGCAGATATTAACAGATGGGAATATATTAAGCTGAGAAGCTTTTGCACCTCAAAAGAAATAGCACCCAGGATACAAGAGCCACCCACTGAGTTGGAGAAACTATTCACCCAATACCCATCAGATAAGGGGCTAATCTCCAAAATATACAAGGCACTGACAGAAATTTAAAAGAAAAAAACATCTAATCCCATCAAAAATAGGGAAGAAGAAATGGACAGAAACTTTGACAAATAAGAAATACAGACACATGAAAAAAATGCTCTACATCACTAATTATCAGGGAGATGCAAATCAAAACAACTATGAGGTACCACCTCACACCACAGAGAATGGCACACATCACAAAGAATGAGAAAAAACAGTGTTGGCAGGGATGTGGAGAGAAAGGAACTCTTATCCATTGCTGGTGGGAATGCCGTGTAGTTCAACCTTTATGGAAAGCGATATGGAGATTCCTCCAGAAACTGGAAATCGAGGTCCCATAAGATCCAGCTAGAACACTCCTAGGAATATACCCTAGGAACACCAAAATACAATACAAAAACCCCTTCCTTACACCTATATTCATTGCAGCACTATTTACCATAGCAAGACTCTGGAAACAACCAGGATGCCCTTCAACAGACGAATGGCTAAAGAAACTGTGGTACATATACACAATGGAATATTATGCAGCTGTCAGAAGAGATGAAGTCATGAAATTCTCCTACACATGGATGTACATGGAATCTATCATGCTAAGTGAAATAAATCAGAGAGAGCGAGAGAGAAAAACGCAGAATGGTCTCACTCATCTATGGGTTTTAAGAAAAATGAAAGACATTCCTGCAATAATAATAATTTTCAGACACAAAAGAGAAAAGAACTGTAAGTTCCAGCTCACCTCATGAAGCTCACCACAAAGAGTGATTAGTTTAGTTAGAGAAATAACTACATTTTGAACTGTCCTAAAAATGAGAACCTATGAGGGAAATGGAGAGCCTGTCTAGAGTACAGGTGTGGGGTGGGTGGGAAGGAGGGAGATTTGGGACAATGGTGATGGGAATGTTTTACTGGTGATGGGTGTTGTTCTTTACATGACTGAAACCCAAACACAATCATGTATGTACTCAAGGTGTTTAAATAAAATATATTAAAAAAAGAAAATAAACTCCCTTGCTAAAACATAAAAATAATATTTTGCTTTAGAATGATTATTTTTATTATAAATCAATAATTACAAAATTATTCATAGTAGAGTTTCCAACACCAATACAAAATACTCAAAAGTAAGTATATTGAGAAAAGTTGTTTCCTCCACCAATGTTCTCACGTGTATTCCCACCACGCCCCAGCCTGTCTTCTTGACAGGTACATTTTTTTTTTTACACAGGACCAACAGGTACATTTTTCAGTTTGGTTATTTTAGTCTAGGTTTGGCTCTTGGTTTAAACAAATATATCACCTTTGCACCATTGATGTGCCAAGGTCCAAAAAAAGAACAAAAAGAAAAAAGAAAAGCTTTCCCAGATATGATATGGGAAATAACACTTGAAGAGAAGGGGAAAAGGGAAAAAAAAGTATAACTGGAAAATATGCTGTAAAAGTCCCCCCCCACCTTTTTTTCCCTTTTAGGGTAATCATGTTTGGTAAGGGTAAACTAGATTGAAGAAAGGCTTAGCTTAGGTTGTGTGTGTAGCATTGTTAAGAGAAATCATGGATTTCAAATCAAAATAAACAAGGGACATGGTAATGATCACTGGGGAGACTATACAATGAAATTGATATTATATCTGTTACAGACGAACATTAGACAGTCATTAGTATGGTAAATATATGTACTCATGCAATCCTTAAATGGGTTACAGTTAAAAAAGCAGGCCCAGGTGAGATGGGACATAAAATAAAAAAGGGACAAAAAGAGAAAGAAAATGGTTAAATCCAGGAAAGATTTTCCATTTTCTAGTCCAATCCTGATTGGTGAGGGTAGAGTTGACTTTATTGGAGAAAGGCTACCTGGATTAGATTGTATATAGAGCATTCTATAAAATATGTGGTATGGTAATGAGCACTGTATAGTAGGTATATACCATGTATTTTTATCCAGTTGGTCATGCACATCATGATTTCTTTTCTAGAAGCACAGTTATGAGCATTATGGTATCATAGTAGACTAAGAAGAGCATGCCCAGGTGGTTTGGGAGTAAAGGACTGATGATGAGGAGGGAAAATATCTTTAATAAGGCCTGTGAAGGCCCTAGGCTGGGGGGTCCTAGCAACAGACTTCCCAGCCCAGCAGAGGCACTTGGCTCCCAGATGGCAATGGATTCAAATGGTAGTGACCCACGCTTTACTTTTCAAAGTAATTTCAATATAAAGCTGCCATTTTACCACTTATATTCAACAACAACAACAACAAAATATAGAATCCTAACTAGAGTGGGTAGACTAGAAAATAAGAAAATTATACAAATTAAAAATAAATAAATAAAATGGATGGTTTATTGAAGATACTGATTTTTTAATAATTTATTTAAGCACCATGGTTATAAAATTGTTCATAAATGAGTTTCAGTCATACAATGTACACTACCCCAGTGTCCCCAATTTCTCTCCTACCCTCTCCCACCCTATCCCTGCTTGCTCCTTGGCAGACATTTTACTTCTTTCTCTCTCTTCCTTTCTCTCTTGTTCTTTCTCTCTTCAATTTTTCCCTTTGGGATACTATTTTTAATTAATTAAGGTCTTGTGTCATACATATTACTTTATATACAAGTCACTCATTCTACCCAGACTTGTTAGAAGCAATAAATTTTCATTCTACAAATTTATCATAAATATTTAGGTGTTTCTATATACTAGTGAACTAATTGCAGAAGAAAGTTCCATTTTAGTAACATCAAATAAAATGTTTATATATAAAATCAATAGCTAAAACATAATTATGGTGAATATTAATATAATTAATTAGTTATCAATACACAAAATATATAAAAATCCTAGGTTCATTAATAGAAATAATTTATATATCAAAATATCCATAATACTAAGGTGATCTATCAATTAGTGCTCCTATGAAAATTTGTATGGACTTTTTTTAAGTAGAAAATGCTAAAAATACATTGTAATCAGAAAAAAATTGAATGACCAAAGCAATCGTGAAAAACATAAAGGTAGAAACTACACATTTTGGCTCAAACTATTTTCAAGCTGTAGTAATATGGGACCAGCAGTAGTACAGCAGGTACTATTTTCCTGCATGTGCCAACCCAAATTTGATTAAAAAATATAAGGGCAAGAATGATTTAATTAAAAAACAAGTGAAATGTGATAAATAAAACTGACTTTATACTTTTGCAAATTACAGTATATTTAAGAAAAAGTATTATTGAATGAAAAACAATTGATGTATGATAAAAATGATTATAATTTTGCAAAATACATCAGCAAAACTGAAGGTGTTCAACATCACTAATCATCATGTGAAAGCAAAATTTTGTTGTAACCAGGAAAGTGGAGCAGGAGGATCTCCCAATATACTCATTTTTTTATTTTCTCAAAGAATTCAGAAAGGAGACTTAGTAAGAGAATAATGATATTTATTGCAATTAAGAATAAAAACTAAAAAGCAGAGCCCAGAGCAGTAAACCCAGAGAGATATAAATTTCTGAGAAAGTTTTAGTACTTGTGTCTTATTCCCTATTATGTCATAGAGTTAAAACCTCAATTCCTCCTTCCACTTACTATATTTCTTAGTATTGTTGGGCATTTCTTTTTTACTTTAAGAGTTTGTACAGCTTAATGTTCTTAATGGGACTGTTGTGTAAGTTTTGAAGATAGTGAAACTATGTACTTTGTTATTCAGAGACCCTATTTTTCACTATCAGTTTAAAATCTCCAGTAAATATTCAGGTAGCAATTAAATACAACCTTTCCAGAATCACTGTGTGTGTGCTTGGCCACAGTGAGACGATGAACACAATAATTTTGAGCATACAGAAAGGATGTATTGATTGTACTACAGTCTTAATTATTAGGGACCAAAGCTGGGGTTTTCTAAAATTTTCCTCTCTTTTCAGTGCCTCTCTTTCCGTCCTCCATATCTCACATCTATATATTTTTCATATATCCCACCTAAAATATTTTTCCCTCAATAAGTGGCAGCTCTGAGATTTTCAGGTATTGGGGTGATGAAATCATCTGGCTACTTCCTGCTGAAAAGGGACGGAGTGGGGTTTTCAGAGTTCCACTTTTTTTTTTTTAATCTGTCCATGGGAGGATGAAGAAGGTGAAAAAAAATTGGGTTCCTTCTGTATTGAGAGGAGAAAGAAATAAGTCCTGAGTTGAAGTACAAATGAATCTGGATTGCCTGAAAACAAAAGGAAACAAATTATATTATGAGATTTAAAATGCAAGGTCCCAAATGTATACTAAACATATCATGGGGAGAGGTCCTATTTGAAAGATGCAGGTTGCTGAAAGTAAGTCCCAATAAACTACCAAATGGTAGATATAATGACATTTCTTTGGCCCAAGATAAGCAGTTATGAGCAATAGTTTGGTTTTATAATTACAAGAATTCCCTCTTTTTTAGCCTAGTTTAGACAATATGGGTCAAATTGTTGTCTAAAGCCATATTAGTATTAAAAACCTATATCATATAATCGTGAAATATCAAATCACTAAATTCTTGATTTTGATTTAGAAGGGTGACTTCCCGATAAGCAAATCCCTTGTAGGTACAATTATTCCAAAAGTGACCCCTAGGCTGATAAGAATTAAACCCCTGGCCTGTTGAAAGCAGTACTGGTAAGTGCGATTGAAGGATTTTTTTAGAAATAATATGGAGATAGTTTTCAGTTTCATAATTTCCAAGCCACATGAATCCTTATGCCATTGATTATGGACAGGGATATATGAGTACTTACCAGTTTACAGAAACATTTAAGATACAATTCATACTTAATGAACTCTGAGTGGGGGATGGTTCCATCATAAATAGAACTTGGGGAAAAAAACTACCAAATTTTTTTGAGTGTCAGGAAATATAAGAATATTTCTCTATGAAGGTTAAAGGAAAAATTAAAGTATCCCAGCAGAAAAAGTTATATAGTAGGTGTTTGTAATACAGTTTATTTCAGGGGTCATCATGTTTCCCCAGGTTAGTTTTATGAAACCCCTTGGGAAACTAGATATCTAATAAAGAGTGTCCAACCAAGATCACTATTGTTTAATGAGGCAACCTCAGACCATGAGAGTAGTTATAATATACATTTTGATTCTAGGGTTCCATCCACACAATTGTCATAAGATAGTCATGGTTTTATTGAAAAACCATGGTAGACTTGAAAAATTCAGTCTTGAATACTTGCAAATATATGCCAAACAGGATTGAAAATTTAAATAACAGTAAAATTATTGGGATTGGTCACACATTTAGGTATTTTTTTTACAAGGACTCAGTACCCTACTGAATTATCCAGCAAAATAGTAAAATAGTAAAATTTTCTTACTGTGCAATGACTTGGGAAATATAACAAATCTTCTAGTCAGAAAGTGGAGTGAGATTGATAAAGTAGGAAAGGAAGAAACTTTAAATGTTAGGTATTTTTAAAAGTGAAGGAATAATCAGGAAGCAAGCCAAGCTTAATAAAATATAGAAATGCTATTTAGTAGGTGTCTATAATAAAGTATATTTCAGGGGTCTTGTGTCCACAGGCCAGTGTTATGGGAACGGCTGAGACACCTGAGATATTCTATTGAGAATTGTATATATATATATATATGTATATATATGTATATATGTATATATATATATATGGCACTGCTATAACATTTTTTCTAACAAAAGTTGATATTTAACTAGCTTGTATACTCATGTTACATGACTTTAGTAAGTCATAGTGGTCATGAAAATCTTTAATAACATTCCATTGGGCAGTTTGAGATACATACTGTATAAATTTAAAACGTTTTTTATCGCCAACATTCTCTTTCATCCTGAGCATAGACTCCAGATAAGACTCATTCGTCTCTCCTGAACTGTAATGTAGGCGAGGGATTTCTCCTGGTAGAGAGAAGATGAGGGTTGGGTAATGGTTTTCCTTTTACCATTTCTCTGGCTGTCTTGTTTGCTGGTTCAGTGATTACCTTCAGCCACATTTTAACTCATCTCAGTGTACTTTACTCTTAACTACTATTGCCGATTCATACCCTTTGTTAACAAGTCCTGGGACCTAGGAAGGCACCAAGTTAAAAAAAAAAAAGGCCCTAACTACCTAAGGGAGGTTTTTTTTGTTTTTGTTTTTGTTTCATTTCGGTTTGTTTTTGTTTTTTTGTTTTTCTGGGTCACACCCGGCAGTGCTCAGAAATCACTCCTGGCAGGCTTGGGGTACCATAGGGGATGCTGGGATTTGAACCACCGTCCTTCTGCATGCAAGGCAAATGCCTTACCTCTATGCTATCTCTCCAGCCCCAACTGAGGTTTTTTAAAAAAGCTGTTTACTATTACAGGAACTTTTTCAAAGTAGTCGGTAATTGCGGAGAGAACGTTTGAAAAAGTAGTACTTGTAAGAAAAGAGGCTTGAAAAAATAACCTGTACTCACAGGTATTAGGGCTCTGAAAAACCCTTGGTTGCCTATCCATGAGGCATTCAGGAAATAAAGGGGTATTTAATAAATATCCATTGAGACATAATTTTAACTGACATTTAAAGATTGCTCAGATATAAAAACACATACCTTTGAGGAATATTTGCTTAGATTCAAACTTTTCTCTGAGCCTATGTGCAGTTATAGCAAGGGTTAGTATTTCAGGCCCCAGTTCCGTATGCATAAAACCAGAACAATACTAACTGACCTTGATGCTTAGGGCACTCAGATAGCAAAGGCGGCTTCAAAAGTGAAACTGCTCTGTGTCAAAATGTGTTTTAAAAATTTGCCTCTGTACTTTTCTTGGTAAAATTAGTTTTGTCTGAAAAATTATGACTTGTCAAGAAGTAGTATAAGTATCCCACCTTTTGCTTAGAATAAATGGAACAGAGCTTGAAACCAACTTGACTCCTTGGGCTTCTGTCTCCCATTTGCCTAATCCGAGTACACACCTTTCAAGGGAACCTCAAAGATTTCACAGTGTCAGGACCAATTGGTCTGTGACATACTGTGCTATTTCTTTAGGGATATTAAATTCATCTAGTAATTTTAATATTTGAAGGACATATTTAACAGGAGTTTTCATGCCTGGGCATGAAGAACTAAGAGCATAATTAGTGTACATAGTATCTCTATTCATCTTGGTTCAATTTCAAGGTCCTGGTTAAAGCTGTATATTCTGTTAATTGAGAAAGGGTCCTCGATAAATAACATTTGCATTGAAAAATGCCTGTGAGAACCAATTGAATACCTAGTAAATGTCACCCTTGAAATAGGTAATTACCACTACCTGAGAACTTTAATATACAACTAAAGCTGTATATTATTAACAGGGTTACTAGTATAGATTAGGTTTTATGGCTTCAAAACAATAAGTGGAAGATTTCATTTTCTTTTGCTGATACTCAAGATGCCAGGGTAATTACTGGCCACTTATTGGTAAGCATTTATGCACTTCCAATAACAATTGATATTTTAGTAGTCTTTCATCAGTATGACCCTTTTAAATATAATAAGGCAAATTTTTGTGGAATATTAGAACTTTTAAAACCTGGGTCATGACTGGCCTCTTCTACTAATTTCTTGGTAGCCCAATTGGTAGTCTAATTGGTAGCAGTTGTCCTCAAACTTTTTAAACAGGGGGCCAGTTCACTGTCCCTCAGATCGTTGGAGGTCGGACTATAGTAAAAACAAAAACTATGAACAAATTCCTGTGCACACTGTGTATATCTTATTTTGAAGTGAAGAAACAAAAATGGAACAAATACAGTATGTGGCCCGAGGGCCGTAGTTTGAAGGCATTCCTCTCAGACCTGTACCATTGGGTTCAATCACTTTTAGAGACTCCAAAACTTATTTGATCTGCTTTGCCTTTTTAATAAACAAACAAAACAAAACAAACCTCAGAGCCTCCCTAGAAATACAATTTCTTGGGGGCGGGCGGTGGCGCTGGAGGTAAGGTGCCTGCCTTACCTGTGATAACCTAGGATGGACCGCGGTTCGATCCCCTGGTTCCCCATATGGTCCCCTGTGCCTGCCAGGAGTGACTTCTGAGCGAATAGCCAGGAGTAACCCCTGAGCATCACCGGGTGTGGCCCCCCAAAACAAACCAACAAAAAAAGAAATAAAATTTCTTTACGCAAACAAACAACAAAAAGTGCTCCCCCCAACTACTCCCAAAGATTTTATTATACCTGATCAGTTCAGTGCCCTAGTGCACTTTGGAAAACTGACTTAGATAACTAAGCATTTGGCTCTATGACTAGGCCTATTCTCTGAATAAGAACTCCAAAAAAAAAAAATAAAACAACAACAACAACAACAAAAACACCTCTAAATAAGTTTCCTAATTTTTTTTTTTTTGGTTTTTGGGTCACACCCGGCAGTGCTCAGGGGTTACTCCTGGCTCCATGCTCAGAAATTGCTCCTGGCAGGCTCGGGGGACCATATGGGGCACCGGAATTCGAACCGATGACCTTTTGCATGAAAGGCAAACGCCTTACCTCCATGCTATCTCCCGGACCCCTCCTAATTTTCTTTTATTACAGCAAGGGCCTGGTTAAACTTAGTAGTTCCCTGAAGGAGCTTGAATTTTATTGGTAAACTTTTATCTTGTTCTCTTCTCCATTCAAGGAAATACTTCTCATACCTCCATTCAGGACCTTTATATATAACTTTCAATATCCTATAGCCAATAATTCACTATATATAATAAATATAATATGAATCTGACAAACATTCAGAATTATTTTAGGGTGCTAAGCTATAATTTTGCTACTACCTGAACAGCTGTCTCTTTTGGGGCACAGTTTACATCTACCCAATGTTAGTACATCATGATGTAATTAACCTACTGCTTGAACAGTTATGCTTTATCTCACAATACTTCCCAAAATTTAAGTGTTAATTGAATGTTGGTTTTCTAATTTTTTTTGTTTGCTTTGATTTTTTGGGCCATACCAAATGATGCTCAGGGGTTACTCCTGGATTTGTGTTCAGAAATCACTCCTGGCTTGGGGGACCATATGGAACGTGGGGGGATGGAACCTTGGCCCATCTTAGGTCAGCCACGTGCAAGGCAAACACCCACTTGACTGAGTCAACACATATAATTTATACCTATTTCAGAAGCTTGCATCTTGAAGTATCAGTGTCTCCAAGCTCTGGATTAGGGTCTGGCCAAGGAATTAGGCAATTTTATGAAACCTAGAGGGAGGAATTTCAAGTTCATTAATTTTTTTTAAATACCAGTCCACTCAAATGTAAAAAGATGGGAATTAAGATAAAAGCTTTTTTTTTGGGGGGGGTCACACCCGGCAGTGCTCAGGGGTTACTCCTGGCTCCATGCTCAGAAATTGCTCCTGGCAGGCACGGGGGACCATATGGGGCACCGGGATTCGAACCGATGACCTTTTGCATGAAAGGCAAACGTCTTACCTCCATGCTATCTCCCGGGCCCCAGGAAAGCATTTTTTTGATCTAGGAGTATAAACCATTATTCATTTATAGTCCCTAAATCTGAATATAAATGAGGAACAACTGGATGTACAGGAACCACTACTTTATTAATTGGTCAAAAGCAATGTGTGTAGTTTTTTTTTTTTTTAAGGAAAAGTGGGAGGCCCGGGAGATAGCATGGAGGTAAGGCGTTTGCCTTGCATGCAAAAGGTCATTGGTTCGAATCCCGGTGCCCCATATGGTCCCCCGTGCCTGCCAGGAGCAATTTCTGAGCATGGAGCCAGGAGTAACCCCTGAGCACTGCCGGGTGTGACCCCAAAACAAAAACAAAAACAAAATAAAACAAAACAAAAAAGGAAAAGTGGGAGTAAATGGGGGAGAATTTTAGTATACAATAAGGCTGCTTTAGAAATTTGACAAATGTTTTTTACCCAATTTTGATTTTAGGTAATATTATCTCAAGCAAAGAATTTGGATTCTTAACTGTAACCATCATCAGGTGAATTCCCAGACTGGTTTCTTACCGATACAATTAGAGTCAATTTGTTCTAGCCAAATTTCTTCCTCGCTCATAGGAACTTATTCCTTCTTGCCAAATCCCATTAAGGAGGGATTGGGAAGGTGAACTTCACTAAGCACCAAGTCAGTCAAGGAACTCTCAGCCTAATAGCAGCCTAAAAGGATGTTCAGTTGTGAGCAAAAATTGGTGAAGGAGAAAACACTCACCCTATTGGCAAAGAGAGTATAAATGTTGGTGTTCTATTAATCTCCACTATATAGCAAATGTTTTTGCAGAGAGTTTCAGAAAAAAATATTAGCTCCTGTTTCAATTAAAAATGTATTTCCATGGTGGGCCTGGAGTAATAGCACAGTGGTAGGGTGTTTGCCTTGCATGCAGCCAACCCGGGACAGATTGAAATTTTATCCTTGACATTTCCTGCCAGGAGTAATTTCTGAGCACAGAGTCAGGAATAACTCCCAAAAGCCACTGGGTATGGCCCCCAAACAAAAAACAAAAAGTATTGTCCTGGGACTGGAGAAATTGTACAGAGGTTATGGTGCTTATCTTGTATGTGGCTTACTCAGATTTGAATTCTGGAACTACAATGGTTCCCTTCAAGAATTATATTGGAAATCAGAAGTAGGAATAATAACCCTGAACACTGCAAGGTGTGGTCTCCAGAAAAATAAAAGTTCATTGTCTTACCTCTTACATCCAGTGACATTGCTCTCATCTCCATTTATTTCCATAACAGTGATTTTTTCGTTTTTAGTAGCATTGTGGTTCTTCTCAGTTCAATGCTAATAGTAAACAGGGTTCTGGATGGATGCCTTTAGAAATAACTCTACAACAGTCTGATTTCCAGCAGTTAGATTTCCAATATTTCTGGCCAAGTGTCAGTAGAAGCTTATTCATAGTAACTTGTTCTTCTAGTGCTCTGGTATCCTGCAGTGGTAACAGATTCTGGGAAGAGCCTTATGGGAACCAGTTCTTGATTAAGCCAGGTGGAGATGAAGTTCTTTTCTCATTACCTTCCCAGCTCTTCCAGCTTCCATTTGTTCTCTTTCTGCAGAACTCAGTTACAAAAAATCATGAAGGGTACTCCAGCACTTGGTGAATGTATTGGGTCTCAAGGCTAACTTTTAGATTCCTTTAATAATCATGACATGGTTGAGTAATAAAATGGTCATCATGGCTAATTGACCTTCTGAGGAAGCTAAATTGGGAGCTCTGCATTAAATTGGGCTCTCCTCCAACCTTTAAAACAATGCTGATGGTTTCTCATTAGGTCCTTGAATTTGACTAACTTTTTTCAGTTTTCTGATTCTTTCATACAGTGCCTGGTACACTCTAAGAGGAACTAAATTATATTATTTTCATCCACATGACACATATGATAGTCCCAGGCAGGATCTTGGTGGACACTGTCATGCTATCTATGGGATAGTTGAAATTGCTTGCCTGATGAGTCATACAGAGATCATTCATAGTTAAATGCAACTTCCTTCTCCATTAGAGTTTGGCCTAAAATAGCAGTGTAGTATTTCCACATAAAGTTAAAAGTAAAGAAGTAACATTCAAATATTTCTATATTAAATATGGTTTTAGAAGCCCTCCAAAATCCTTTCAGAATTTTATCAGGACTTCTTCATTGAGAAAAGGTCCTAGACACAGAACTGTCTTATTCTGGACTACGATTCTTTCTGGGCACAAGCAAAGCAGGTAGTATAAAAGCCAGTCATATAAGAGCCAGAGGCAATGGCAGAAATCAGTATAGAAAGTTAAAAGGGAAGTGAGGGGTTAAGGATAATGGGAATAGGCAGGGTCAGAGGTAATGGACTTCACCTGAGCCACATTGAAATAATTCATTTCTCCCCTTTTGTGATTCAGGGAAGATTTACATTTCAGAGAGAATCCTCACCCCCACCCTACAGAGATGGGACTTTACTTGAGGAGAACTTATCAAGAACAATTCTGGGTTTTTTTCAATGACACAAAAGCTTGAGTACATGGGATCTTAGTCTACTTTTCTCCAATCTACAAAAATAGAGCCAGCTGGAGAATTGTATCGTAGTTTAGACTCCCTTCATCTGGCCCAATTTCCTTGTCACAAAATATATACTGTAGATGGTAACTGTAGAGAGGAAGATAAAATTCTGCTGCTAAGGGATAGTTGATCAAATTTTCCCCAATACTTATGAATACAATTCAAGGGGAGGCCCTTAAGAGCTGAGGTTTGATGTTCATCCAGAAGAGAAGAGAGAATACAGTTAGGAGAGTTCCCTACAAATGCAAGATGTTCCTCACCCTGGGGGATCCTGAATTCAAGGTGCTCCTCTAAGAAATCCAGATCCACCTTCTTGCTCATCTTCCTCAGGGTAATGAGCATCACCCTCAAAAACATCACTAGTGCTAGGACGCAAGCACCGAGAAGAAGCATCCTTCCAATTATAATACCTATGAAAATCCCATGATATTTTTTGCAAGAAGTCAAGAAGAAGGCCTTTGAGAATAAGATGCGTGAGAGATGGAGGCTTGTTTTCCAAGGAAAAAGCCTGATTCCGTAAGTGGATGAAAGCATAGATTAGTTCAACATGGTAAGTGAGACGAGGTTGTGGAAGCTGGAAATGAAGAGGTAGGAATTTCAAGGGAATGGGCTTTGGAGGACAGGAGGTGATGTGGTAGAAGAGGTGGACAACTAAAACGCAGCCTGAAATCTTTGGATTCTTAATTCTAGAGTAGAATATAGGTGATGAACAGGCCCAGCAAGTGCGAGTTGTGTTTACTGAGTGATCTGTGAGCTGGCGAAGAAGATCATACAGGTCCTTATGTAAACCTGGTAAAGAAAACAAATGATAAAAATAATCAGAGGATTCCATGATTTCAGTAGAGAGGAAAGGCATCTCACCTAGACTGTGTCCTAGTCACGTCACCAAAAGATGTTAGCTATGGAGGCCTCAATGTATCTCAGTTGGCTCTTCACTTCCCAAAGGAAAGACAAGAAAGCACACAAAGGGGTGATATATGTTGCTAGCAAAAATACCCCGTTAATTTAAGAAATAGGCGATACAATGGGTAGCCCAAAGAAATGTAAGGGGGAGAAAGTTTTAGAACCTGTCTTATATTCCTATCACTTCCTGGAGTTAGTTTGGTCCCTCCTTCCTTTTAGTTGACTCCGCCTTTCGAGAGTTCCTTTCACTTGAAGGTGTGCACAATTAAATGTCCTTAATTGGGTAGTAAAATATATTCTTTGATAATATATTCTTTGCTTATTTGTACAATACCAGAATGCTACCCCACTATTGTCAAGTTGTTTGACATACTCCACTTAAAGATAAAGGCCAATCTTTTAAAAATGTATTTTATTATTTAAAACATTATGGATTGAATCGTGTTGCTTTTAACCAAATTCATTTTTGAAGTCCTGAACATCCAGTACATCAGAAAATGGCCTAACTATGAAGTGGGGCTTATACTCAGAAAAATATATATAAAATTTAGGTCTTTAGGACAACTTGTGAAATTAGAACTTTACACCAAATCATATCTTCATCCTTTTCCATCTTGACTGACAATTACAATTCTTTTAAAGAACTTTACTGCAAAAAAAAAAAGAAGAGGGACAAATGCATTTGCCACTCTAGGTTTTTAAAATGATAATAAAAATGTTAGGATATGTTTCTATACCTGCTATTTATTTCAATTATTCATTGATGTTTAGTAAAGCTTGCATTAAATTATTGTTCATTCTTATATTTCTCAAATTCAGTTTACTCAGAAAGTTAGTTGACTGAAAAATCATCAATATTGGTCTCAAATTAAAATCAACTGATTCGTACTGCTAGTTATTTTAAATACTTTATATTCACAATTTAGCCTGTTATTTAAACAACTGTTTGCCATTGCTAGTTAAACTAATCTGGGTCTTAGATAAGTAGATAATAATAAAATAAAAGGAAAAAATAGCTCTGTATGTATTTATGCTAAGGCAACTTCTCATCACGAAAACTAAAATTTAAGAGCTATGACCAAGTTATGACCAAGATAAAAGTTTTTTAAGTGTCTTATTTATTCAAAATATGAAATAATAAATAGTAAGTTGAATGGAAAATTCTAACTTATGACTAAGGGAACAAAAGCTTACGGTATATAGTATCCTATCCCAGTTACTCAATATAACTTTTATTTGTTCAATGGAAAAAAATAATGTTATACAAGAAGAATATATTGTGTAAATTATCATATTTTTCCTTACATATTTTACTAACAACACAAGCTCTCTATTATACTTTCAAATTATATCTTGCTCCTTTAAATCCATGAGCATTTATTAAAGGCTTCTTAAAAAGAACATTGCCATATTTCAGCATATTCCTCTGAAGATCATGGTATGAGGATAGAACATGCTGTTTGGATACAACCATTATGACTGTAACTATAATTTATACCTATTAGAAAGAAGGGGATATCCTTCAAAATATACAACCAGAGGGTTGATACTATAGCATAGCAGGTAGGGCATTTGGCTTGCATGTTGCCAACCCTGATTCTATCCCAGCATCACATATGGTCCTTTAAGACTGCCAGGAGTAATCCCTAAGCACTACTCCTCATTTTCTCTTGGGGGCTTGTAATGGCCTACTAAGGAGAGTTTATGTTCCACTGAGTATACCCACATCTGACACTCTGAGAAGTCTTTCTATAAGTGCCACCTGCTGATGATCGTAAACAAAACAGTCCCAAATTCTGAAATTCTGTATTTCTGTTCTTCAAATGAAAGAGAGAGCAAGATTCAGATACATTTTTGGGTTCAGCATCTTATTTTTATTTTTTGTTTTTGAGTTGTTCTTGGCAACCAAGAGCTTACACCTGGCTCTTTATTTAAGGATTACTCCCAGTGGGCTCAGGGGACAATTCAATTGTGGAATTGAATCCAGGTTGGCCTCGCAGAATGCAAATTTTCTGCTATCATTCCAAACCCAGCATCTTATTTCTAGTATAAAATTAAAGACATAGACACTTATTAATTTATGAACCAAGAATGACATTAAATACTGTTGCTTCATTCAGGGAGGTGAAATTACATTTATAGAAATGCATACATTACTTATGAATGTAAATTGAAAACACCCAGACACCATACAAAGATGACTGCTCAGTATTTTTATGAACTGTTATATGGTTCATTTTTTTCAAGTTATAAATTAGTTGAACATAAACATGAACTTTCTTATAATTTCTGGTTTCTTTTCTCCAAGTGGTATTTAACTAGATTATAAAAATGCAAACGATAAACACAATAAGACAAGTTAGAGGTCCAGGAAAATCAGTAGCAGAGTAAGTGATGATAACATTAACCACAGTTAAAAACTAACCACTAGTAATTCATTTTTCAAAATGTAACATAGAATGGAGTCAGAAAGGTAGTACAGGGATTAATGTACTTATTTTTCACACTGCCACCAAAAATTACTTCCTTGGCACCACTTACAGTCCCCTGAGTACCACCAGGAGTGAACACAGAACCAGAAGTAGTCTCTGAGCACTGCCAGGGTGAATACCAGAACATAAACAAACAAACCTCCGACCAAGAGTCAAATGTTAACAAAAGATTACCTAAAACTTTTTGACATGACTTCAGGATTAGTTTTATTATAGGCTACAATTTACATTACCAACTGAAGTCGGCTTTATATTAATATCTTTAATGTATTTTATTTATTTACTTACATGTGTGTTGTTACTGAAGAAACTATTCTACCTATTGTTATTTTTCAGACACACATAAAATTAATAAAAACCCATAAAACTCCAGTAAAGTTAATACTTTCATTTATGTAATTGTCAAATGTTCACCATCTTTGACCTTTGTTTCTATAATTAAGATAGACCAGTAAGGGGCCGGAGAGATGGCATAAAAGGGTGTCTGCCTTGCATGCAGAAGGATGGTGGTTTGAATCCTGGCATCCTATATGGTTCCCCTAGCCTTCCAGGAGCGATTTCTGAGCTTAGAGCCAGGAGTAAACCCTGAGCGCTGGCAGGTGTGAGCCAAAAAACAAAACAAACAAACCATCAAAAAGATAAGAGCAGTAAGATGGGAAAGAGTGTCTTTACTCTCTAAATATTTTTACCATAAAGAACAAAATTTCTGGTGTCACTATGTACCTCAGATATTACTGTGAAAGATTTGTTATTCACATGTGGTCACAATAAAAATTATTAGAAAAAAAACAAGAACAAAATTTCTACCATGTTCCCATATAAGATAGCCATGAAAACTTTTAAAAAGTCAGACTTGGACAAAAACCCTTTTGTAAAGATTGTATTTTAATGAGTACTGTTAAAGTGAAACATACAAATATAGACAAGTATCATGCCCTTTTTTAGGAGTAATTCTGATAAAAAGAAAAAATATACCTGGGAATAGTGGATTAAAAAGTTATTAAATTTAGGGGCTGAAGCAATAGTACAAATGCCTGTAGGGCATTTGCCTTGTATATGGCCAGCATCCCATATGTCCCCCAAGCACTGCCAGGAGTAACTAACTCCTTAGCACTGCTGGCTGTGGCCCACCCCCATTTGTTTATATATATATATATATATATATATATATATATATATATATATATATATATAAAACACTGAGAATATTTATTCATGTATATATACATATATATACATATGAATAAATATCCTCAATGTTATAAGGAACAGATCTAAATATCGTAAAGAAAGCAGTATACAAACTCACTTCTATCATCATACTCAATGGACAATAATAAAGATCATATTTTTTTTTTTTT
>PVKC010018346.1:0-19721 GCA_004027635.1 Crocidura indochinensis
CTCCATGCTATCTCCCGGGTCCTAAAGAAATCTCTTTAACATTTTCTCTAGGGGCTCCAGCACAAATTTACAGTTCCATCACAGCATTTCAGGGATGCTTTTTCACCTCTATCCTAATGATTATTTTGAGTCTAAATTCAACAATGTAAGATGTACAGTTTTAATTTGCATTTCCTCACAAGTGATATTGAGCATTTTTTTCATGTGTCTGTGGATCATTTTAATGCAATCTTTAATAAGCCTTGATCAATAATCTTATATAGTATTAAGATCATAACAAAAGGAGGAAAGAAAGATAAAGAATTCCTACGTATTATTATAAAGAATCACTAGTTATGTTTATTATTTTAATTATTATTATGCCACCATTATTTAATCATTAAATTGGTGGTTTAATTATCATTTTAATTATTTGATTCCAATATTTAATGATTTAATAATGATAACTTTAATAATTACTATTTATTATGATTACTATTTATTATTATAAAGAATTGCTACCTATAAATGCACTGTGGAATCTTAAACTGGATCCTGGAGCAGGGATCTAACAGTGGAAATTGAAATTCAAACAGTCATTTAGTTTATACCACTATGCTGACATGTTAATTTCTTCATTTTGAAAAACGCATAATACAATGGTAACTTTGTGAAATTGAGGTGAGTTTTGTATATGTAACTTCAATCAAATATCTGTAACTCTAAAGTTAATAATTATTCTAATTTTTTTTGCTGTTGTTGTTGTTTTTTGGGTCACTCCCGGCAATGCTCAGGGGTTACTCCTGGCTCTAGGCTCAGGGGACCATATGGGATGCCGGAATTTGAACCACCATCCTCCTGCATGAAAGGCAAATGCCTTACCTCCATGCTATCTCTCCGGCCCCAATTCTAAAATATTTTTAAAATGAAGAGGAAGAAAGAGCATTTTCAGTTAACGAAAATGACATTAGTAAAACACAGAAATCAGAAATATCCTGGTATCTGATTGGAGAGCATATAGGGGAGGGGTAGGTGCAAGTGACAGGATTCTTTACTTCAGCATAGTAAAACGTTTACATTTTGATGTAAGTAAAATGCTGGATCAAAATGAGGTAGGTCCTATAATATATTATTTGGACTGAAAACTTTTGAGAATGAATTGAGCTTAGCTGAGAAGACACTGAAAAATAATGCATAAACAGCAACTATCCTAGACAAGTCGAACATATCATAAATATGCCAAGTTAAGGAACTCGGACTTTATTGTTAGAGCAATTGTGTTTTCCATAATGCATACTTTGAAGGTCCTTACAGCCATTTAAGTTTACAGTAAAGTATCTGATATATTCAGAAAATAGTAATAAGAAGCATAATAGCTGGCTTTACATGTTTCTATATAAAATAACTTAATCAGTCTTTCATTTACTAACATATACCCAATATGTGCCCAGAAAGTTTCTAATAAGTGCTTTTTTTATTCCTCCTCTTAAATACATAATGTCTTAATCCTGCTCAATCAAGCACTTTTATTTGGGTCACATCCAGCAGTGCTCAGGGTTACTACTGGCTTTGTGCTCAAAAATCCCTCCTGGCAGGCACTGGGGACCATGTGGGATGCTGGCACTCGAACCATGGTCCATCCTGGATCTGCTGCTTTCAAGGCAAATGCCCGACTGCTGTGCTATCTCTCGGGCCCCACTTTTATTCATTTTTACATTTGATAATGAGAGGGTTTAAAACAGTTTACAGAGGCTGTTCTGACTCTGTGCTGGGAGGTCACTCTGGGTAACCTTTTAGGACACCCCCATGGCAAGCGTGAACTACCTCTTCATCCCAGCACTTTTTTTTAAGGAATATAATCAGTAAGATGATATAATTAAAAGGATGGTATATAGTGATACTTTCAAAATTTGTGCTTCAAATATTCAGTGGCATCTTTGAGGATAATGAAGTTCAGTAGAACTAGAAGTAGAGATCAATGAGGAAGCTGCCACATTCATTAATAAGCAGGCAATGAGGGGTGGGAGGAAAGAAGAAGGAAAGAAGGAAAAAGAAAGAGGAAAGAAAGAAGAAAAGAAAGATAAAGAAAGAATGAAAAGGAAGAAAGAAGGAAAGAATAAAAAATAAAGAAAGAAAGAAGGAAGGAAGGAAGGAAGGAAGGAAGGAAGGAAGGAAGGAAGGAAGGAAGGAATGCAGGAAGAAAAGAAACAAAAGAAAGGAAATAAGAAAAATGTATAGTACTGAGGAAAATACTAATCATAAACTGACAAATATCATATAAGACTTCTATGGTTTACTAAATTTATTTCTTTTTTATTTTTATTTAACTTTTGTTTTTTTGGGCCACACCCAACAGTGCTCAGGGTTACTCCTGGCTCTCTGCTCAGAAATCGCTCCTGGCAGGCTCGGAGGACTATATGGGATGCTGGGATCGAACCACTTGGAGTCATCCTGGATAGGCTGCATGCAAGGCAAATATCGCCCCGAACTACTGAATTTGCTTTCTCCATTTTTAAAGATCAGAATGAAAAAATTGTCATTAGCATGTCATTAGATATGATAGGGTTTATGCTTCAATAACAAGAAAGATTAAGCAGAGACATGAGGGCATACTTGAAAATAAGACACAATAGAAATTTTTGCTCATTAACTTAAGTTACCTTTTATTTTATTTTATAATTTTTTTAACGATGTTCTAGTCTTTTTTACTAAAAAAAATCATGTGGTTTACAAAGTTGTTCATAGTTATTTCTGGCCATCAAGTCTCCAACACCAGTTCGACCACCAGTGTAACAGTCCATTAAAAATTGCCAGTTTCCGCGCTAGCCTTGGACGGACCACGGTTCGATCCCCCGGTTCCCATATGGTCCCCCGTGCCTGCCAGGAGCGACTTCTGAGTGCATAGCCAGGAGTAACCCCTGAGCGTCACTGGGTGTGGCCCAAAAACCAAAAAAAAAAAAAAAAAAATTGCCAGTTTCCTACCCTCCCTCTACAGTTACCTTTTATTCTAAGGCAGATTTCCTTAAACAGTTCTTGATTTCACACTGCATTATAAATGAAAATCAAACTTCTCTAAATCAACTTCTCTCTCTGATTCAGTGTCTTGCTATGCTTTCTTTTGTGTCTCACCTTTCTGGCTTCACCACAAGATCACATGATGGTCATTTAAAAATAGTTCAGTCCATTTAGCTCATTTCAGTTAAATGAACAGGAAACTGCCTCATTCTTGTCACTAGAATACCTCTTCTAAACTCTGGAGTAACAGCAGTGGAGAATTCCCCATCCTTCATGCCAGTGCTTATTATGTGATATTTATAGCAATACAGACACAACAAGTCTGCAAACAATTCCCACTCAAAGACTTTGGATTGGTCACTGAAAATGTTTTTAAAAAGACTCAAAAATTACTAGCTTAGGAAAATTCTAATTACCATGATTGAAACATAAATTTAAAGCATTTGAAAGGGGAGAAATTAAAATGACCACTTATTTAATCTTGCAGAAATTTTGAGCCCTATTGATTCAAGGCACCTGGATAAATTTCATTAAGCAGTATGCAGATATAAAATAAGGATACCGTATATATATATATATATATATATATATATATATATATATATATATATATATATATATGTGTGTGTGTGTGTGTGTGTGTGTGTGTGTGTGTGTGTCTGTATATATGTATATCTCAGAAACTCTTCTTTCTACAGACAAGATGATCATTCCACCAAAATATAATAGCTTCTCTTTTATTATGATTGTTTTTTCAGGGTTCCCTTGGAAAAGGAACATCCAAGACTACAAATGGGTAAACTCTATTCTTAGGTTTTCAAAGACTTGAAAAGGCTAAACTTGTAGCTTATTTAAAAAAATAAAAAATAGAGTGATGGGGCCGAAGAGATAACACGGAGGAAGAGTGTTTGCCTTGCATGCAGATGGATGGTGGTTCGAATCCTGGCATCCCATTTGGTGCCCCAAGTCTGGCAGGAGCGATTTCTGAGTGTAGAGTCAGAGTAAGCCCTGAGCACTGCCGGGTATGACCCCAAAACAAAACAAACAAAAAAAATAGAGTGACCGGAAAGAATCAGGTACCTGAGTGTGGGTTCTAGTGTAGTCAATGAGGTACAGATCATCAGAAGAAGGAAGCTAATTCAAATTCTTTCATAGTATCTTCTACTTTTAATTCTCCCCAAGTACCCAATTCTATCAAAGATAACACTAAAATGTGCAATCTTTTCTTCCTGGACCTCCAGTTCCTTCTGTAAAAGCACACACACACACAAAAGTGAATTTTTCTCAAGACTGTAGGAGCAGAAGGAAAATGAATGAGTTAAACTAGAGGTAACACAGGGATTTGGTGGAGGATCTTGAGCACATGAGTGCTGGTGGGGTGCTGTAAATTTGTATATCAATGCCACGACTTTAGTATAGCGTAACTGTGTTAATTAAATGACCACAAAAAGTAAAATCATAAAAATCTAACGGTATAGTTCTATACTCTAGAACTTCAGTGTTTAAGTAAATAAGCAATCCTTGTGTCGGGTAGAGTGTGAATCTATTCGATCAAACAAAACATTTCACATTTTTAAAAAGTGCTTCGTATAATTCTGATGTGTCTCCTACGTTTACCAACGACTTCCTCTTTCTTAACTTCAATGGCTAAATTTCAGTTCATCATTTACTTGAACTTTCTGTCATATGTACTATGGACTATTTCCTCTTTTTTGTTTTTTGGGGCCACACCCAGCAGCGCTCAGGGGTCCCTCCTGGCTCTACGCTCCGAAATCGCTGCTGCCAGGCTCGGGAGACCCTAAGGGAGGCCTCTCCCGGGATTCCAACCACTACGGGAGGCCTCTCCCGGGGTCCAACCACTGTCCTTCCGGTCCTTCTGGTCCTTCTGCCTGCGAGGCAAACGCCCCACCTCCGTGCTCTCTCTCTCTCTGGCAGAAGCTGATTTGGGGTGATTTTGAACAGGGAAGCGTGGGCGTTTCTGGCTTGGATTCCGCGAACGGGGCCGACGGAGGTGGCACCCGCGGACCGGGACGGAGGACGTCTTCTGCCCGCGGGAGCTCGCGGGCCGGTCCTCGGCGAAAGCTGCACGGCCAGCCTCTCCGGACCGCACCCTCCTCCGGTCGCCCGCGTGGGTTAGACGGCCCCGCGGCCCCGCCCTCCGGCCCCGCCGCCGCCGCCGCTCGCGCCCGGGACCCGTGGGCGAGCGGGGAGCGCGGAGCGGAGGAGAGCCGAGAGCCGCGCCTCCTCCTCCCGGCCCGCCCCGGCCCCGCCCCCGGCCCCGCCCCCGGCCCCGCCCGGCCCGGCCCGCGCACGCGCACGCGCACCGCCGCCGCCCAGCCCAGCCGAGCCGCGTCGCGTCGCGTCGCTCGGGGACGCCGGGGCCGGAGCCTCCGGCGGAGCGGACGGGGCGTGCGTGGAGCCGAGGCGCCGCGGACGGCCGGTGAGAGGGGCGGGGCGGGCGGACCGGGCCGCCCCGGGGCCCGGCGCGCGCGGAGGCTCCTTCCCGGCGGGAGGCGGCGGCGACGAGCGTGCGGGGCCCCGGGGGCCCGTGGCGAACCCTTCCGCGGCCCGCCCGCGCCTCTCGCTCCCTCTCGGTGCGCACCGGCGCGGCGACGCCGTCCCGAGCCCCGCGGCGGGCGGGAGCGGAGCGGGGGCCCCGAAGGGCGGGACGGGACGCGGACGTCGGCGAGGCGGCGGCGGCGCGTTCTGCCCGGGCTCCGCTTCCTCGGAAAGAAGCTCGGCGGGCGGGCGGGCGGGCGGGCGGGCGGGGAGGCCGGGGAGCGGCCCGCGCGCGAAGGAAGGGGACCCGCCCGCACCCACCCGGGGACAGCCGGGCCGGCCGGCCGCCTGCCTTCTGCTAGCTCGCGCGAGCGCAGCGCTCGGCCGGGGAGCCGGCCCACTTGGGGCCCAGCTCCGCCTCGGTCACATGGGGACGGGTCACGGGATGAACGTCCGGGGACAGGATTCCGAGTCTGGGGATGCTGCTCCGTCTCCTCACATCCATCGGTGTTCCTAGGAAGCACACAGGCCTTTGCACACCTGTTCTCTGGAAGAGGGAGCGTTCTCTCTCTCTCTCTCTCTCTCTCTCTCTCTCTCTCTCTCCCTCTCTCTCCCCCCCTCTCCCTCTCCTCTTCTCACCCTCTCAACTCACTCTCTCTGCCTCTCTTCTCTCCTCACTCTCAACTCACTCTGTCTCTGTCTCTCTAACTCACTCCCTCACCCCCACCCTTGGAGGAACTTATATTTTCCCACATGACACGGAGGAAAGCCTAGGACTGACTTTGATGTTCACGCGCACAAGTAGTCAATGAAAACTCTCTTACTTCTTCTTAACGGAATTCTAATGATTCTGCACCTTGTCCAACACTTTGAATTCACCCTTCGTACTCTACAATACGGTACACGCTTGGAGACAATTTGCGTTTAGAACTTCGTGAATAATCTGTACCTTCCGAGAAAGGGTATATACGGTCAGAATGCCGAGGTGAGCGTTATCCATTGAAACTGCCACGAGGAAAAGATTCCGTCCGAACTTCTGACCGCACGTGTACTGTTTGAGCACTCGCACGGCGACGAGTGCCGCTGAGGAGCTGAAATTTTCTTCTCACTTAAATGCACAATGCGTACGGGTCGTGGCTCCTCTGTCAGATAGTTCAGGTAACGAGTTATTTTAAGCGGCGCAACTAGGACTTCTGAGGGATTTCAAAAGTACTTACTCAGTACTGGGGATTTTATATACTCTTATAATTAGCCGTCTATTTATAAGAATAATATTCTCTCCGTATAATTATACGAATGTTGACCATTTTGTCTCTATCCGAGTTTATCATAGGAGCCACTTATTTTTACTACATTTTTATCGAGGTACCATGGTTTATAATAGTACTGATGACGTTTTTTAAGTGTTCGGTATTCCATGAGCATCCCGGCCGCCACAGTATCAGCTTCTTTCCCTCTCATCAACCCATCCCCCTACACACGAAATAAAGCTAAGTTCCAGAAATTCCACGTGTTGCAATTTAGATATCACTGTTAGAATAATAAACCATTTGATTTTATGGCTTTGACCCACTTATGTAGCTATCCCAAGTCTGTTCCTCATTTAAAGATTATATTGAAGTGAAATTTCATACAGGGTCTACAGAAAGGTGGTGAGTCAGTTTGCGCCACTGATTGGTGTCGCCTCGCTTTAATATTATATAGGGAAGTAATACGATTTAGTGTCTAAAAAAATAGTAGCTTTAATTTAGATTTTAGCTCTGTTCCTTAAATTAGATACGTTAATTCTCATTCCTTTGCTTTTTCATATGAATAATGATTGTATTGTCCTTGCAGGCTTGCTTATTTTACGGATCCACTAGGTAAAGAATGAAAACGTACAGAACCAGGGCTTAGTATAGCTACTAAGTAAGGCTCTTCCCTTACACATGACTGGCCCAGGCTCAGTACTTGGCATCACATCTGGTCTTCCTACTCCCATCAGGAGCGATATCTGACTACTGCCAGATGTGACTCAAAAAAAGAATAGAAATAGAAATGTCTTAAACACAGTATTTAGGAACCAGTGGGTCCTGAATAAATGTTAGCCATTATTTGTCTTGTTAATTTTTATGTATCTTCCTCTCATTTTTCACAAATTCCTTTATCTCTCACTGAGACGATCTAGTGCCTTTTCTCAATCTAATAAAATTTCAATGATTCCAACAGTAGTAGCTCTTTGGTTGAATGAAGCCAGTTTTCTCACCAGGAAGAACATTCTCAAAATCAGTTGTTTGAGTAAAGGAATGAGGAAAACTCAGTGGGGTATTCACAGCCGGGCGCGCGCGCGCGCGCGCACGCGCGTGCGTGCGTGCGTGTGTGTGTGTGTGTGTGTGTGTGTGTGTGTGTGTGTGTGTGTGTGTGTGTGTGTGTGTGTGTGTGTGTGTGTTGAAAAACCAGTAAGATTCAGTGCCATTGACCAAGCAAATAGAGGCCAAAATACACAAAACTAAGAAGCTGCGAAGGAGACAATGACTAGAATAAAAAGATACCCCACAAACTAATCTGTCTTACACTAATCTGATAAAGGGTTGATATCTAATATTATATAAAGCACTGGTAGAAATTTATAAGAAAAAAATCTAAAAATAAATTTACAAAAGAAATGGCTAGAGAAGAACCAAAACTTCCTCAAAACAGATATATAGATTGCAAAAAGTATATGAAAAAAAAAATGTTCTGCGTAACTCTCAGGGAAATGAAAATAAAACAAAACAATCCAGAATACGAGATTATCATTTTATAGCAGTGAGACTGTCATACATCACAACCTATTGGTATGATTGTAGCAGTAAAGCAATTCTCATTCACCGTTGATGGATATGTTGGCTAGTTCAGCCTTTTGGGAAAACAGTTATGTATGGACATTTCTCAAAAAAAAAAAAAAAATTCAGGGTATGTGTGAGGAATCTAGGAATTAAGTTTTTCTTTGATCCAGCAGTTACACTTCTTGACATCTACCTCAAGGGCTCCAAATGTTTTAGAAAAATAATTTTCACCCATCTGTTATTGCAATACTCATGAGTGTGTATATATATATATATATGTATAGTTTCTTTATCTTTATTTTATATATATATATACACACACACGTATAGAACTTGGGTTTTTTTGTTTGTTTGATTGTGATTTTGGACCACACCCGGTGACACTCAGGGGTTACTCCTGGTTATGTACTCAGAAATTGCTCCTGGCTTGGGGGACCATATGGAATGCTGGGGGATCAAAGCGCCGTATATTTTAAGTCCTTTTTAAGTTAGCGTGTGTAAGGCACATGCCCTACTGCCTGTGCCACTCCGGCTCCTAGTACTTGGTTTTAAGAAAAGATGAAATCATTCTTTTTCTATGTAGACAGATCTGGAGCATATCATACTGGGTGAAGTTAGTTAGAGAAGGAGAGAGAGACAGACATATCCCTTATGTGTGTGATATAAAGAAACATAGTAAGGGAGTGACATACCTAAAGTCAACCAAAACTGAACTGATTGTCAATAGAAAGTTACCATAGTGAGATTGTTGGTAGTGGCTAGGGCTCTGGTCCAGTGGTGGAGGGAAACAGACACAGGTGGTAAGTGGTGCTGGAATACTTTAAGTAAGAAACTGCCAGTACGTGTTTTGTAAATGATGTTGCCTAAAAAAATAACCAATTCTTTTTAAAGGAAGGACACAGTAAGAAGGTTAGACTGTATTTTGAAAGTTTTTGGGACTGCTACAACACTGAATTCAAGTTGACAGGATCAATCTTTGTATGCCTAATATCAGGGCAATAGAAGACACAGGCAATAAAGTGTTTCTAATGCAGGTGGTGTTGTCATGACTGTTAGTGCCTGCCCTGAGGTACAAGGGCAAATCATAGTCTTTTGTGTAACTTGGAAATATTTTTGGTCCTGGATGTGCATGATATCATTTCGACTCTGGCAGCAGTCCCAAATTTTAAGTGTTTTGCGCATGGTAGAAATTACTAGTTGTTAGCACCTACGGCAACTAAAAACGTAATTGGCAGGTTCCTTTATCTTGAAATACATGGCACCACTAAATAGCTAACTGAATTAATGTAGAACCAGAGAAAAGTCAAAAAACAGAGTGTATTCGTTGCATACTAGAAGCCTGGGATTGATCCCTAGCACTTTATGAATCTTAAGCACTGCTAGGAAAAACCTGACTACAGATCTGGGAGTAGCCTTTAGCTACTCCAAACAACACTAAAAAATGTAGCATTAATGTAGGCAATTTATGATTTGAAACATGAAGGCTAGACATATTTTTTAGCTTATAGTAGTATCATATGCATGGAAGAGCTTCCCATAAGAGTAACCATAAATGAGAGAAAGGAACATTTCCTTATTTAATATAGGTATGGTGATTGGGAGCCATTTTTTTCCAGAGATAACTTTGAAAGGAAAAAGGAAAATGTCTGAGTCAGAAGAAAATTTCTTTGTGCACAGTGGAATATTATTTGGAATAACAACAGAAAAAGAATGAATAGTAATACTATTCATTATGAATATAATATCTATACAATATGGATAGATCTTGAAAACATTCCAAGTAGTCACAAAACATACATGATTCCTTGTACACTAACTTTACAGAAATGGAAAACTATTAAGACATGTGACTAGGGCCCGGTGAGATAGCACACCAGCGTTTGTCTTGCAAACAGCTGATCCGGGACCAAAGGTGGTTGGTTCGAATCCCGGTATCCCATATGGTCCCCTGTGCCTGCCAGGAGCTATTTCTGAGCAGACAGCCAGGAGTAACCCCTGAGCACCACCGGATGTGGCCCAAAAACCAAAAAAAAAAAAAAAAAGACATGTGACTAGATAGTTTATAGATGGGTTGATTAGGAAGAAATGAGTAGTGACCGCCAGTGGGAGTAGATGGCTATAATGAGATGTTCTAAAGTGATCTTAGTTGCACAACTTTGTAAATATCTTTAAACATCATTACTTTAGAAATATGATGTATGCATTGTATCCCATTAAAGCTCTCTTTCTTTTCTTTAAAAGATTCATTTTTTACCACTCTCTGTTCTGCTCAGGACTTACTCCTGGGTCTGTGCTCAGGAATCACTCCTTGTTTTTCACAGATCAAAGGACAGAGGGTCTTTGATTTCATATCACCGTTAGGTAATGAGGTAGGGTATCTTGCCCTTAGATCAAGTTGTTGCTATTTCTTTCTTCATTGACAGGATGTCATATGAACGTACCCTGGGCAAATTATGCCACAGTGGTATTAGAGACTTCCCTGGGGAGAGTTTAATTCTTAGTGGTACTGCAGGGTACTGTGTCTGTTCTAACGTTGGGATATGGGGTTCTGTGTTGGACGGTTGATCTTATTAGGTCTAAGTCGAGTCCCCATGACATTCAGGGTAGAAGGCACCCCTGTATTATAAAATTTATGGGTTCTTATTCCTAGTAGATAAGAACTTGTTTCTATATCTAAGATTTCTCCATTTTAGTGTGTCTATACAAAAAAGAACCATGACATATTATATTGTTGCCCTGGTTTTGACCTGTGCTTTTATCCCAAGCAAGTCTTTTTTTTCCGCCCCCCTCCCCCAAGCAAGTCTTTTCTATTAAAATTAGCATTAAGCAGAACCAAAACAAACAGGAAAACAAAAGACAACAGCAGCAAAGGGATGGAAGTGGCTACCATTACAGTTAGAAATAAAAACTCTTAAGAGGTATAACTAGTAAGGACTTAAACATTCAAAGAAAAAATATATATCCCCAATAAGTCTTTTGAGATAGTCTTGTGGGGGGTGGGGATGAGATTCTGATTTTCGTCTCACACCACCATGCTCTCATTGAGCCTGAGAAATGGGTTGCAGCTGTCAGGGATCAGGTAGTCTCCTTGAGCTGGGGTCCCCCTGGAGCTGAGCCCTGAAGGATTCCACAGTCCACACTGAGTGGAGGTGGGAAAAAGAGGCCGAATGGAATGAGTCAACAGCAGCGCTGGTTGCAACTTCTTGCCTATTTGAGAGATGCGGGGCCGACAGGGTATCCTTTCTCTTTGGGAGCCAGGTGGCAGTTTATTGGGACAGGGAGACAGTCTTGGCTTCTAAGGAGTTAAGAATTGAGGGTAAAGGGGGTTAAATACGGAGAGATAACATCAGGATTGAGGGGGTGAGAGAACAGGAGGAGTTCTGAATGGGGTTTGTGCATGTAATGGCTATATACAATATAGGCATGAATTGTTTATCATATAGATTAGGCAAACATAGAGAATCCACTGCATAGAAACTCATGACCGCTTACAGACAGACATTAGAGATCTATTCAGAGGTGATCTATTCAGATCAGGGGTGGCAAACACGCAGTTCTCAAGCCGCATGCGGCTCCCAGCCAAAATGAATGTGGCTCTTTGCCTCTTATCATTATTTTGTATATTGTGGCTCTTTGCCAAGTTTGGATTTTGCTCTGCTGCTTCTGAGGAGGAACCTCCGAGGAGAGATCTCCAAGCGCGTAGTCCCGTATCCCATCCCTCGGAAACAACTGCACGGGCCAGCGAGCAAGGGACCCGTGTGGCACATGTTGGGTTACTTCTTGCCATTAGTTCTGAGTGTGGAGGACGCAGCACACCCTCACCATCACTGCAGGATTTTTACCCTCACTCAAAATGGCAAAATGCAATATGTGTTTAATATATTATTATTGTAAAAATTATATGTTTTCGTGAGAGTGTTTGTCTGTTTTGGCAGGTCACTGCGTGGTGTGGCACTCTGACTCTCACAGTTTAAAATTTTGCCTCTTTGTGTAGAACTTGTTCGCCACCCCATGTTATAGTTAGAGGCCTGACCCTTATGGGGTTAATCAGAGTGCTTAAAAAATAATTCAGTTGGGTCCGAGCTGTGGTGCTAAGTGGTAAGGCATCTCTGCCTTGTGCGCGTTAGCCTACGACGAACCGCAGTCTCATCCCCCGGCATCCCATATTGTCCCCCAATCCAGCAGTGATTCCTGAGCGCATAGCCAGGAGTAACCCGTGTCTGTCAACAGGTGTGGCCGGAAAAATTTTTCTTTGAATTAAGAAAAACAAAGGAAAGAAGTGTTAAAGAAGAAAGAGAAGGAATGAAGGAAGGAGGGAGAGGGAAGGAAGGAGAAAGAAAGAAAGAGAAAGAAAGAAAGAAAGAAAGAAAGAAAGAAAGAAAGAAAGAAAGAAAGAAAGAAAGAAAGAAAGAAAGAAAGAAAGAAAGAAAGAAAGAAAGAAAAAGAGAGAGAGAGAGGGAGGGAGGGAGGGAGGAAAGGAAGAAAGAAGGGAGGAAGGCAGGAAGGAGGGAGACAGGAAGGAAGGATGGAGGAAGGAAGGAAGGAATTGGACTAGCATATCAAAGGGGAAAGGTTTTCCAATTTCTAGTCACTTCATCAAAGGCAGTGGTGAACTTTGCTAAATGAAGCTTTTGGGGTTAGATTGTGCACGGAGCATCTTAGGATAAACATAATTTTCACATCTAGAGTACTAAGTAAGCAATATGGTAGTGATCTCTATAAGAGGAGTCTACCCTATAATATTATCTAACGTGTCATGTGCATTGAGGTTCCTTTCCTGAAAGGAAACTGACAGCGTGGGCATTATGATATAATAGTAGTAGCTTGAATTGAAGGAGGATAAAAAAAGATAAGTAAAAATAAAAATATTTTAAAAATAAATGAATAAAGAGAAGGGATAAATAGTAATTTGCAAAAACATGCTACATGAGTGGAACCTGTAATTTAAGTCTATGGTGTGCTGTTGCCTAGTTCAGTGATCTCCATGGTCATAAGCTCTAGGTCATAATAGAAAACATAATCAAAGGATATGGGTAAATTGGAGTATTTTTTCAAGGCATTGTCATAGTGAGCACTCCATATACATGGAGTCTATTATGTTAGAGCACTGATTTGTGAAGGTAGGGTGTCCAACCTATATCTCCAAGAATCTCTGTGGACAAAGAAGTTGAAGAGATATTTTATACATAATAAAAATTAGGGCACTAAAATATACTGATAGTGAGACTGCAGCGGAGTCCCTGACATCCAATCATATACTGCACCTTATTCTGTGGATAAAAAGATGAAAACGGGCCAGAGCGATAGCACAGCAGTAGGGCATTTGTCTTGCATGCAGCTAGCTGGCCCAGGATGGACCTGGGCTCCATCCCCAGCATCCCATATGGTCCCCTGAGCTAGGAACATTTCTACGCGCATAGCCATCTGTTGTTGGGCATCTAGGTTGATTCCAAGTGTTGGCTATTGTACTGAGTGCTGCAATGACTAGAGATGTGCTTACATACTTTTGGATGAATGTATTTCAGTTCTGGGGGTAGATACCCAAAAGATGGATTGCAGCTCAATTTTGAGTTTAGGGAGAACCCTCCATACCATTTTCCATAGGGGTTGAACCGGGCAGCATTCCCACCAGCAGTAGATCATCGTTCGTTCCTTTTTTTTTTTTTTAACAGTTCCTTTCTTCGCGCACCTCCACCAACAGAGATCCAACAGAGATTGGTCCCATTATTTGCTTTTATATTTTCATGCTGCCTCACATTATTGACTTTGTTTACTAAATGATACACTTGCTTTAACATATATGTTATCTGCTTATTTGTAACTCTCAAGCACAGTTTAATGCTGGCATGTAAGGAATTCAGTCAGCTTACAAATTGACTGTGTAACTTTTTAGTATTCACTACATACTGAGTGAAAGATAGGTATAGTATTAGTCAAAGTGTTTTGTGTTGTAGTGCAGGACTAAATATGAGAATATGCCTTTTTTATTTCCCATGGTGTGGATTGAAAAAGAAAAGAGCTTCATCATACCTCTCTCTTAATAGTACTATTCAGTGCTGACTTTTAGGAGAAAAGAGTTATTCCTGTTGAATAATTGAGGAAATGATGAGCATTTTATGATGCTCTTTTTTTCTCTATCAACTCTTCTTTTTAAATTTGATTTTCTTGGGGCCCGGGAGATAGCATGGAGGTAAGGCATTTGCCTTTCGTGCAAAAGGTCATCGGTTCGAATCCCGGTGCCCCATATGGTCCCCCGTGCCTGCCAGGAGCAATTTCTGAGCATGGAGCCTGGAGTAACCCCTGAACACTGCCGGGTGTGACCCAAAAACCAAAAAAAAAAATTAATAAATAAAATAAAATTTGATGTTCTTTCTCCATAAAATGAAAATTCCAGTAATCTTATGATTCTTATGAGCCTAGTGTGTTATGTTATATATATCAATTTCTGAGAATATCCTAAAATCTCCGTTTGATTTAATAAATGCTTATTCTGTGCCTGGGGTAGTCTTTGGTATTGTGTAAAGAAAGATAGGGACCCGGGAGATAGCATGGAGGTAAGGCATTTGCCTTTCATGCAAAAGGTCATCGGTTCGAATCCCGGTGCCCCATATGGTCCCCTGTGCCTGCCAGGAGCAATTTCTGAGCATGGAGCCAGGAGTAACCCCTGAGCATGCCGGGTGGAACCCAAAAAAAAAAAAAAAAAAAAAAAAAAAAAAGAAAGAAACAGTTTTTAGTCCTCATCGTATATCTATTTTGTATTTACTCTAAGACAAAGTTTATAAACAATTAAAATCCTGTATAGTGATACTCAGTAACTCATTCCCTGAGAGATAAAATAAAGCACAGCCTTGAGACTGAATGTGAAACATGAACATTTAGTTAGCATGTTTCTATGTTCTCATGTTGCTAGACATGAGAGTTTTGCTTGCTGTATCCCTTACCTAAAATTTAAAGTTTTATGTTAATCAGCTTAGTATATGTAATTTCCTAAATTGATAATTTTAAAAAGGGAAACCAGTATTTTTAAAAGTATAATTATATGATTATCTTTTATGCAGTTTAGGTGATTGCTTAGAAAACGTCACAGTTCACCGGCATCTGATGAAATTATTGACTAAGCAAACCAACCATGTCTTACACTCCAGGAATTGGTGGTGACCCTGCCCAGCTGGCCCAGAGGATCTCTTCCAACATTCAAAAGATCACTCAATGTTGTGAGTTGTTTTAAGTTGATTTCTCTCTTTGTTTTCTGTTCATAGTTAAACTTGACACAGTTCATAAATATCTAGATTTTATAATGATAAAGGAAACACATTTTTTCAAGAAGAGGTTTGAGGCACTGGAGACAAATACATTGCCTGTCTCTATACCATAGGGATCACTCCTGAGCACAGAGTCTGGAATAGCCTCTGAGCTTTACCTAGTAAGGCCCAAAACAGCAAAATTAAAAGACCAAAAAGGAGGGCTGGAGCAGTGGCACAAGCGGTATGGCGTTTACTTTGCATGCACTACCCTAGGTTGGACCGTGGTTCGATCCCCCTGCGTCCCATGTGGTCCCCCAAGCCAGGAGCAATTTCTGCGTGCATAGCCAGGTGCGTCACCGGGTGTGGCCCAAAAGGCAAAAACAAAAAGTCCAGAAAAGAAAAAAGAAGTTTCAAAAAGGTTAGAACTCTTTCAAGTGAATATAAAAAGTATATAAGAAGTTAACAGTTGGGGTCAGAGTGATAGCACAGTGGTTGAGCATTTGCCTTGCATGTAATCTACCTGGAATGGACCTGGGTTCGATCCCTGGCATCCCATTTAGTCCCCCAATCTTGCTAGGGGCAATTTCTGAGCACAGAGCCAGGAGTAACCCCTGAGCGCTGCCAGGTGTAGCCCCAAAATAAATAAAAAAAAAGAAAGTTATTTTAGTAGGGCGTCTAAATCTTCAACTGCATAATTTCATTCATGAAATACAGATTTTAAAGGGTAGTTTCTTATATTTGCTTTTAAACTACTGATATTAGATGTTAATGAACCTTCTTGACAAAATCGTATCGATTTAGAATTGAGGACCACTACACTGAAAGAGCATTTGTTTATGGTTATTAAAAATAATGAAATTTGGGGGCTGGAGAGATAGCGTGGAGGTAAGGCGTTTGCCTTTCATGCAGAAGGTTGGTGGTTCAAATCCTGGCATTCCATATGGTCTCCTGAGCCTGCCAGGAACAATTTCTGAGCATAGAGTCAGGTGGAACCCTTGAGCGCTGCCGGGTGTGACCCAAAAACAAAACAAAAAGTAACTTAACTGAATATTATTTGGTCGAGTTTGTAAGGGTACATTTGCCTATTATACTCGGTACATTTCTAAGCATTAAGGACAAACCTAAGTTTAATCTTTTTAAATAGAGTGTAACTGTCTAAATTTCCTACAAATTATCCTTTGTTGGGGCCCGGGAGATAGTATAGAGGTAAGGCGTTTGCCTTTCATGCAAAAGGTCATCAGTTCAAATCCCGGTGCCCCTTATGGTCCCCCGTGCCTGCCAGGAGCAATTTCTGAGCATGGAGCCAGGAGTAACTCCTGAGCACTGCCGGGTGTGACCCCCCCCAAAAAAAAAAAAAAAATCAAAAAAAAAAATTATCCTTTGTTATTTCTCTCAAAGTCAGGATACTATTAGACCAATGTCAAAAAGGCATGTAGAAAATTTGAGCCTAAGAACTTTGGACGTTTTTTTTCTTTGATCATAGCTAATCATATACCTGGGCCCCTCTAATTATCTTATTGAGCTATTGCACATATGCTAATAAAATTGTGTTTGGTGGGGAGTCACACCTGGCAGTGCTTAGGGGTTACTCCTGGCCCTGTGCTTAGAAGTCAATCCTGGCCAGCTAGGGGACCATATGGGATGCCAGGATTTGAGCCGGGATTCATCCTGTATTGGCCGTTTGCAAGGCAAATGCCTTTCTGCTGTGCTATCACTCTGGCCCCTAAAATTGTATTTTTTTTTACCTGGTTTGTCAAAGCAATTCTCTTGACCACAATGTATTAGTTAACGTACTGCTGAAATAATGTTTTTAGGTGACAGACATTTTCATATCTAATCATTAACTTTATAGCAATTATTAATCTCTCTTAAATGGTATAAGTTGTCAGTATGTTTAGAAGGCAACAGGAGTAATTTATTTTATTAAATAATTTCTTTATTTAAACACTGTGATTACAAACTTAATTGTAGTGGGTTTCAGTCATAACAAGAACACCCCCTTTACTGTGCAACTATCCCATCACCAGTGTCCCCATTTCTCCCCCCGCCCCACCCTCCCTCACTCCTGTGTTCGAAACAGGCTTTCTACATCCCTCATTCACTGACATTGTTATGATAGTTCTCAGCATAGTTATTTCTCTAACTGCACTCTTCCACCACTCTTCCACCACTCTTCCTGGTGAGCTTCATATTTTGAGCCAGTCCTTCCGCCCCTCATCTCCAGGAATTATTTCAACGTCTTTAATTTTTCTTAAAACGCATAAATGAGTGAGACTATTCTGTATCTCTCATTCTTCCTCTGACTAATTTTACTCAGCATAATAGATTCCATGTACATCCATGTAGAGAAAAATTTCATGACTTCATTTTTCCTGGAGACTGCATAGTATTTTATTGTGTATATGTACCACAGGTTTTTTAGCCATTTATCTTTTGAAGGGCACCTTGGCTGTTTTCAGGGCCTGCCAATTGTAAAAAATGATGCGCTGAATATAGATGTGAGGGATTTTTGCATTGTATTTTTGTGTTCCTAGGGTATATCCCTGGGAGTGGTTTAGCTAGATCCAATGGAAGCTTAATTTCCGGTTTTTTTGAGGAGTTCACATATTGTTTTCCATAAGGGCTGAATTAGAAGGCATTCTTACCAGCAATGAATGAGAGTTTCTTTCTCCCCACATTCCTTCCAGCACTGAGTATTCTTGTTCTTTGTGATGTGTGCCAGTCTCTTTGGTGTGAGATGGTACCTCATTATTGTTTTGATTTGCATCTCCATGATGATTAGGGATGTGGAGCATTTTTTCATGTGCTTTTTGGCCATTTGTATTTCTTCTTTGACAAAATGTGTTCATTTCTTCTCCCCATTTTTTGTTGGGGTTAGATGTTTTTTTCTTGTCAGTACTTTGGATGTTAGATATTACACCCTTATCTGATGGGTATTGGGTAAGTAGTTTCTCCCATTCTGTGGGTGGCTCTTGTAACCTGGGCACTATTTCCTTTGAGGTGCAGAAGCTTCTCAGCTTAATATAGTCCCATTTGTGTATCTCTTTGACTTGTTTGGAGAGTGATGTTTTTTCCTTGAAGATGCCTTTAGTTTCAATGTCCTGGAGTGTTTTACCTATGTGTTATTCTATATACTTTATGGTTTCAGATCTGATATTCAGGTCTTTAAATTTGGATTTGACCTTGGTGCATGGTGTTAGCTGGAGGTCTGAGTTTGGTTTTTTTGTTTTTTTGTTTTTTGTTTTTTTGCAAATGGCTGACCAGTTGTCTCAATACCACTTGTTGAAGAGGCTTTCCTTGCTCCTTTTTGCATTTCTCCTTTATCAAAGATTAATTGATTGCATATCTGGGAAGCATTCTCTGAATAGTCTATTCTACTGATCTGAGAGTCTGTCTTTAATCCAATACCAATGATGTTTTAATAACTGTTGCTTTGTAATACAGTTTTAAGTTGGGAAAAGTGATACCTCCCATATTCCTTTTTCCAAGGATTGTTCTAGCTATTCTTGGGTGTTTATTGTTCCAGAAGAGTTTCAGGAGTGTTTGAAGAATGTTATGGGTATCCTTAGAGGGATTGAATTAATTCTGTACAATGCCTTGCAGAGAATTGCCATTTTAATGATGTTAATCCTCCAATTCATTAGCAGGAGTAATCTTAAGTTTAGGGGTGACTCTAAAATAAAGTATTGTCAATCACAGGTATATAAAATAGCCCTTGCCTGATTCAGAGTGATTTTTTTGTTTATTTATTTATTCTTAGAGGAGCAAGAAAGTGAATACTGTAGAGTTTCCTCCTTATCCATATCAGGAACTCTAGGAATAGTCCATTCAGGATGGTTTTACTTGGTCCCAGAACACCAGTCTTAGCTTCACCTGGCTCTGCCTCCTCTAGCTCTTTTCTGCTGGAATCTCTTTGTTTTGTTTTGTTTTTTTCTCTTCTTCAATTTAATTTAAATTGCTTAGGAAAATAATCAGGATTGAATGACTTTTCCTGGAGGAAGTCTTATGAACATTTCATGCCTGTTGGCAATGCAAACTTCAGCATTTTTGAATAGTATAATAAGACAGATAGATAATTTTCTGTAGTAAACTCTCTGCTGCTTATGTGAAAGAAAAATTGCCCTGCATAGAGATATTCTGAAATTAAATATTCATATACCATACTAGGAACATTGTT
>PVKC010018347.1:0-19670 GCA_004027635.1 Crocidura indochinensis
TACTCCCTGTACTATTTCTCTCATTTCCCCCTTTGTTAAACCTCAAATATTTATCTTTAGATTGTCCCTTGCACACAGGGGTTATATTTTCAATGACTTACTGGAGAACCAGAGCAAGAAGGACTGTGCTTATCTCAGTTTCATAAGTCCAGCAATTCATTCTTACTTTTAGGAATGCTCAATTATTAGATTGTGAACACCTTACTTGCTTTTTTTTTAAGTGGGTAAGTTAATGGATGATAAACTTACAAAAATAAGTATTGGGGCTGGAGTGATGGTGCAGCAGTAGGGTGTTTGCCTTACATGTGGCTGACCCAGGACCAACTGTGGTTCAACCCCTGCAGTGTCCCATATGGTCTCCCAAGCCAGGAGCGAATTCTGAGCGCATAGCTAGAAGTAACCTCTGAGCCTAACTGGGTGTGGCCCAAAATAAAACAAAAAACTGAAAAAAAAAAACTATTGACTACTGTATGTATGCTAAGCTTCTATTGGGGCAGTAAACTAAATGTTGGCTACTTTTCCACTTTTGTAGACATTGCCAGACATCTCAACAGAAGATGGCATTTATTTCCCTAGTCTTTATTTGGACTAGATCTCTGACTTGTTTTTGCAGTTTAGTATTAGTGGAATTGATGCTATGTGTTGTTTGAGTGAAGCCTATAAGAAGTCTTGATGTATTGAATATGAAGGCTTAAAGAAACTTATTGATACTACTGGAGAATGAGAAACCTAATAGAAGATCAAGGAAATCTAGCTGGCAGCACTATCCTTCAGATTGGTGAGTGAAATATGAAACTTGCAGCTGGTTTATCTATTTCCAAAGAACGAAGCAGCAAATGACCTGGTTGGAAAACACACTTTGGTGAAAGCACAAAACAAGTGACCCAGTTAACTCAGTTATTATGTCATGAAGAATCAGATGGCATAATAAATTGTTATCATTTTAGGTAAATGACTTAAAGAATGGTATGACTTTAAAGATAAAGTCCATATTAGTTCCTTTAAGACATTATAATTTATTGGAGAAAACATATCACATACACTAATAATTCTTGGCACCCAGTTGAGTAAAGTATCTATACCATTATAAAAACCCTCGACCCCCAAGTTGTGAATGATTCTTGGCAACTAGGAAAAGAACATCCAACAAAAAATTAACATGGAGACAGAGACACTGAAAACATTTTTTTGGCCTAATACATGTGAAATATTGAAAAGAAAGGCAGAGATAAACATGTATTCAGTTAGGAAATTGGAGACATTTACTTTATATATTATATGAGAAAGATATATGAATCTAGTATTCTCCAAACCATCTAAAATTTTCTTCATGGTAACATGCAGAAAAATATATTTACCCTGGATTCTGTACAGATACTACTATGTATTTTACATGCAGGATCTGAAAATTTCAATTCACAGCAAAGAGTAATCTTTCAGATACTTCCATTGCATTTATATTATAAACTCCATTTGGTGGGCAAATATCACTGTAAGCCTCAGCATTCATATGCTAATTTTTTAAGTTGGAGTTGTCAAATGAATTATGCACACAGGCTTGAGTACATGTGCATGTGACGGAGTGATATTTGTGTTTGCCAGAGCGGCATGTGCTCCTAAAGGGAGACTGTTTCTTATCTTACTAGCTGTCTGGTCTCAATTTCTTTCCCTAATGTGCCAGGAAGAAAATGTCTTTATCACTGAATATTTTGGTGATGCATAGATTCCAGGATGCCCTCCAGTGGTATGAGACATCTGTGTGTGTATGAGTCAGTGAAAGAGCCTGTGTGTGTGTAAGGGGTATATATGTGTAGGCAAATATATTTACTAGGACTGAAGTATTAAAAGGCTTTTTACTTCTATATTTCACTGATATCACAGGATGTCAGTTTTCAACTTCTCAGTTTTTAACTCTTTTTTATAAAGAAAAAGTGTTTTTAAGAGAATTTGATATCTACAAGCAAAAGGAAGAAAGTATTCTGGTGGTTTCTTTCCGTTTTGGAAGAGACACCTGGCAGTACTCAGGTATTACTCCTTGCTCTTAGCTCAGGGATCACTCCTGTGAGTGGTTGGAGAACCAACTGGGGTACTGAGGTCTGAACCCAGGTCTACCATATGTAAGAGTAGTGACTCTACCTACTGTATAACTCTCTAGAGATATATTTATATATATACAGTATATCTTCATATAGTGTATATCTATATATCTAGTATATCTATATATCTATATATATCTAGTGTATATCTATATATCTCTCTCTATATATACAGTGTATATCTGTGTATCTCTAGATATACAGATCTGTATATATCCATATATCTCTAGAGAGATATAGAGTGATCTGTTATGTCATTCATAAAATAAATTTTGCTGTTATATTTTAGATAAATAGAATAATAAAGTTATTTAATTGAATATCCTGGTTAGAAACACATTTTATATTTAAAATATTAGTAACACCTTAACAATAGTAAGGTCCTGAAGATGGCATGGGACTATAAGATAGAGCTTGAATAATGAAGTTAAAGGTCATATTAGGGGAAATGTTAATTCACATATGGCAGTCATTGCATTACCAAAGTCTTGGACATTACTTTGGGGGCAATGGGACATCGTAGAAGCATTATAAAATGAACATTTTGTAAGTTCATTCAACCTGTGCATGATGTGTCCTGTGTACAATGGACAAGTTAATTGTGCTCATTTGGACTTTGCCCATGTTCGAATGTGTTTAAAGGAAACTGACCACTTCAGTAACTATATGCCTTAAAATGGGAGAGAGAGAAAAAAAGCCAGCGAGAGTGAGAAAGTGAAGAAGTGAGAGAGATGGGATGGAGAGAGAGAGAGAGAGAGAGAGAGAGAGAGAGAGAGGCAGAGAGATACAGATAGAATCAAAGACAGAGGCAGAGAGGGTGGAGAGAGAGAAACTGCAGTAGGAGCAGGTTGATGATGGGAATGGGATGATGGGAGGGTAATTGGGAAAATCGGTGAATTGGTGGTGGGAAATGAATACTGGTGAAGGGTTGGGTGTTGGAACATTGTATGATTGAAACTCAACTATCAACAGCATTTTAATTCATAGTGATTCATGGTGATTAAATGAAAAAAAAAATCAGAGCTCAGAGATTTAAAAAACGGAATTTGAGACACAACAGCCCTGCCCCACATTGGGTATTTAAGGTTGATCCTTCAGGTTCCATTAGATTCGCCATTGTCAATAGTTTCCTTACCAGTGCTACTCAATAAGGATTTATGTAGAGTTACGAATTGGTAAAGTTTATCATGTAATATTCGGAGCACCACTACTGATATCTGGCATAGTTAAAATGATAGAGAAGGGGAGTGGCTGGAGAGATATCATGGAGGTAGAGCATTTGCTGTGCATCAGAAGGACGGTGGTTTGAATTCCAGTAATCCCATATGGTCCCCTGTGCCTGCCAGAAGTAACCCAAAACTGAGTGCTGCAAAACCAACTCCCTGCCCCAATAAAAAGGTGACTGCCGGGTGTGACCCAAAAACAAAACAAAACAAAAAACAAACAAACAACAACAAAAAGGTAGAGAAGGGGGTCCAAAGAGATAGAGCAGCGGCCACAGTGAGCAAGTCAGCTTTGCATGTGGCTGGTATCAAAACTTTGCCAGGAGTGATGCCTAAGCACTACTGGGTCTGGCCCCAAAACAATACAAAACAAACAAAAACAAAACAATAAAAAACTAATGAAATAAAAACAAATAAAGACAAAAGATAGGGAAGGATGCCTATTTATGTTCCCATCACAGACACGGTCAAAACATATTACAATGAGTTTTCTGGAAAATATTCTATTTAATTCTTTCATTTTATGAGCAACTTTTGGTTTGGTTATTAATATGAGACACAATTGGTTTGGTTATTAATAAAGACTTAGACTTAGATGATAAGGTTTTCTTGACAGAATCATTTATAATATTGGGTTTTTCCATATTTTAACCAGACAGCAATCTATATATATATATATATATATATATATACATATATATATAAAGTAGTCTAAGACCTTCTCAAAGTCCCAAAGAATTATGCAAGGAAAAAACCTAGAACAGGGTTTCTTGCATAGTGAATGCCTAAAATCCAAAGAAAGGTCCAAGTATGTGTGTGTGACTGAGACAAAACAACAAAAAATGGCACATAACATCTTTGGAAAAGAAGCATTGAATAAACATAGCTTATAGTTTGTGAATTATGGAAATAGATAAATGAGAACAAAATTGTCAGGACAACTTTGGAGACTTTTGCCTCATGAATATTCCTAAATTATATTTCAGTACTTGGTGATGTGAGACTATAATTTTTGGTCGAAGGCAAGAAGTTATAGTCCAGGAGTTTGTGTTTACCCTGAAGGCTACTAATTCTGTTGGTTATAAGTTGGAAACTGTCATGTACATTTATCCTTCCATTAGGAAGGTGTGTCATACAGAATAGCGGCCTACAGATTTTGGCAGGGGTGGGAGTGAGTGGATTCAATTTGACACTGCACATTTGCAGTGAGTTTTATCTTGACGACCTTAGATAATATTTATTTGTCTCTAAAACGGAGATTATTCTGACAAACTCCATGACTTATTGCCTCTTTTAATTTGTATGAAATATAAACTGGAAATTTATGGAACAGGATGTGATAAATCAAAGATACAGGAATAAATAAGAAATGGCTTTCAAATACAAAAACTTTCATATTTGTTGTCACACCAGCAAAATATAAGTAACCTGGAAGAGTTAAGAGGGTAAAATTCATTTGAGCTTCTCCTGGAAATGCATGCTATAAATTGGATGCATTATATTCATTTATACTCCTAGAAGGCACATTTTCCCCCAAGTGTTTAACAGAAAAGACGATTTGATACATGAGAAAAAGTGCAAAAAGAAACTTAAAATACTTGCCACTGGAACATTATTTCAAACCTGTCAGAAATGTGGGCAGGAAATAGAAAAACTTCTGTCTTGACAATGTTTGGGAGAAAATGGGCCAATGAAACAAATATCATTTGAAGGCAGTAAGGAATAAAATGCTCAGAAACACAATTTTATTTCTTTTTACAAGTTCTTCCTCCAGAGTTTTTAGTCACTCACAAAACAGATGTCATTTTGGAAAATGCAGAATTGCAAAACACACACAAAAAAATCAGCATCCTTAAAGAATACTGTTGTGCTTTCTTCTTATTTGCTGGTAGAAAACATGTGTGTCTTGAATGTCAATTATCTTTTCAGTTCAGTATTTTATTTGGAGAACAAAAACTTTCTGGTACAGCTGCAGAGCACAAACAAAATGATATCACAGAAGAGCAACTAGCACCTTGGAACCAGCTGTTTATGCTATTTTGTCATCATCTCTTTAACCCTCTGAGTCCTGAATCAGAGTACGGTGTGGAATTTAATTATATGTAATGTGTGTCTCCACGTGATTGAGGCAATCTACTCTTGTGTTGGAGGGTTGCATAAAAATAGATGAATCTACATTTTGATCTCAGCATGCTTTGTATCAATTTCATATTTCTTAAATTTATCTAATCTTAGTTTCCTTTTTTCATTTTAAAAATGACTATAATAATACGTAAGACTGAAAACCATTTATATTAAACACTTAAAATTTTATATAGTTATTCATTATATATTTTTATATATTAGTTACATATTACATAGTGTTAAATAGATATGGACTATTATGAGATTTCAGTGTATTTAAACTGGAAACTTTGCTTTTGAGCCCTGCACTATGGCTTATTATGGTGACAGGCAGAAAAATGTTATAGTCAAGTGATGGCTTCTCCAAACAAATAGAAATATGTCAATATCTACTGTATGCTAACACTTTTTTCTGAGTTGCCGTAATTCTCCCATAAAGATAGGTGCTTCCACTGCTGGTGGGAATGTCTTCTAGTCCAACCTTTATGGAAAGCGATATGGAGATTCCTCCAAAAACTGGAAACTGAGCTTCCATATGATCCAGCTATACCACTCCCAGGGATATACCCTAGGAACACAAATATACAACACAAAAATTCCTTCCTTACACCTATATTCATTACAGCACTATTTGCAGTCTTAAATGTTCCTTTCATAGTAGACCCTTCTCTACTCAAACTGCACTCTCCATTCTTTGTGCCAAGCTTTTTACCATGAAGTAGTCCTCCTAATTCCCATCTCTGTTGTCTCCAAATATCATCCCCACACTGACTTTTATTTTCATTATATAGCAGAGAGCCAGACTCTGGAAACAACCAAGATGCCCTTCAACAGATGAATGGCTAAAGAAATGGTGGTACATATGCACAATGGAATATTATGCAGCTGTCAGGAGAGAAGTCATGAAATTTTCCTATACATGGATGTACATGGAGTCTATTATGCTGAGTGAAATAAGTCAGAGGGCGAGAGAAAGACGCAGAATAGTCTCACTCATATATGGGTTATAAGAAAAATGAAAGACTTTCTTGCAATAATTTTCAGACACAAAAGAGAGGAGGACTGGAAGTTCCAGCTCACTTCCTGAAGCTCACCACAAAGAGTGGTGAGTGTAGCTAGATAAATAACTACATTGCGAACTATCATAACAATGAGAATGAATGAGGGAAGTAGTAACTGTCTTAGAGTACAGGCGGGGTGGGGCGGGGAGGAGGGAGATTTGGGACATTGGTGATGGGAATGTTGTACTGGTGAAGGGGAGTGTTCTTTACATGACTGAAACCCAACCATAATCATCATGTTTTTAATCAGGGTGTTTAAATAAAGATATTAATTAAAAGAAAAAGACAGGTGCTTCCATGAAGATCAGATCAATTACTCAAGTTCAAAGCATTTAGTGGTAAAAAAAATGTACATGCATGATTCAGTTTACAGATAGAGCATTTTTCCAAAAAAACAAAACAAAACAAAACAAAACAAAAACTTCCTAAAGCAAAATGAAAAAAAATTTAAGAAGAATAGTAGCAACCCCCCTCCCCCCACTAAATCAGGGGCCAGAGCAGTAGCTCAGCAGTAAGGCGTTTATTTGCCTTGCACGCGGCTGACCTAGGATGAATCAAGGTTCAATTCCCCAAGCCAGGAGCGCTTTTTGAGAGCATAGCAGGGAGTAACCCCTGAGCTTTGCTGGGTATGACCTCAAAACAAAACAAACAAAAAAGTCAATCCACCTATGGTTAAAATCTACCATAACTTTCATGAGATATTTGTAGGTAGAAATGTTCATGCTTGAACATTCCTAGAATGTGGTAATAGGACTGTGTTTCTGTTTTGTTGATATTGTTATTTTGGTTTTTGAGTCACACTGGGCGTTCAGGTACTAAGTTCAGGAATTTCTCCTGGCAGGCTCAGGGACCATATTGGATGCAGTAGATTGAACCTAGATGGGCCACTACAAGGCAATTGCCCTATCCACTTTGCTATCTCTCTGGCGCTGTTTCTGATTACTGTGGCAACTTGGAGAAAGAGGAGACTCACTGGCCAACCAACTTGATTAAACAGAGTTTGGGGGTCCGGGGGATAGCATGGAGGTAAGGCGTTTGCCTTTCATGCAAAAGGTCATCCGTTCGAATCCCGGTGCCCCATATGGTCTCCCGTGCCTGCCAGGAGCAATTTCTGAGCATGGAGCCAGGAGTAACCCCTGAGCGCTGCCAGGTGTGACCCAAAAACCAAAACCAAAACCAAAACAAAAAAACAGGGTTTGCTCTGGCTGATCAATAAACCTTGATCAACCATATCAAGGTTGACTGGCTAGAAAGATCATTATCCCAGAAGGCAGATAATGGCCCTTTATTTAAAGAACTCACTGCAGGTTCACACAAACCTTCCAGACGCTGTGCCTTTTTCCTCAAGAAAAACAAAATGAATTTTTGGTTTGCTTTCTATTTGTTTTCACCCAGAATATTCAAGAGGATTCATTTTTACTTCTGGATGACTTTGGAGAGAAGTTTCTTTGGCTTGATGTCCCCTAGCCTGAACTCTTTGACTCCACTTATATAAATCATGCAACTTTGGTGAGTTCTGTTAGAAATATCTTGTACTCATTACATGGTTAGTTTTGAATTAGTTTTTGCTCTTTGTGTCTTTAGCTTATCATTTCATGCCACCATTTTTTGTAACCACCCTTGATTTTAGAAATTAGACTCTGGGGCCAGAGAGAAAGCATGAAGGTAAGGCGTTTGCCTTGCATGCAGAAGGTTGGTGGTTTGAATCCCAGCATCCCATATGATCCCCTGAGCCTGCCAGGAGCAATTTCTGAGCACAGAACCAGGAGTAATCCCTGAGTGCTGCTGAGTGTGACCAAAAACCAAAACCAAACAAACAAACAAAAAATTAGACTTTGATACATTAACACTTTCTGGGTTTGTTGTTGTTGTTGCTTTTCCTTTTTGGGCTTTACCTAGTGATATGCCTGGTTTGGGGGACCATATGGAATGCCGGGGATCGAACCCAGGTACATATCACTCAGCCCATTAACACTTTTCTGGAGTGCTGGTAGAAGGCAAAATTAACTGTAATTATGAGCTTCTCTGTCTTCATTCTTTGAATTGTTTGCTCAGATTTTGATTAGCATTGACAAAATAAAGCTCTATGACACATTTTTTTTCATTTTTTTAAATAGATAATTTTATTTTGTTATTTATTTATCTTTAAATAATATTTTATTTTTGTTTGGAGGCCACACTGAGCAGTGCTCAGGTGTTATGCCTGGATCTGCACTCAGAAACCACTCCTGGCAGGCTCCAGGGACCATATGGGATGCCTGAGATCAAACCCAGGGTCAGTCTCTTGCAAGACAAATGCCCTACCTTCTGTATTATCACTCTTGCCCCTCTCATATTTTTTAACCAGTGACTTAAAAGCACTAATATGATCATAGGGTTTAATAGCATAATTTTAAACTAATGGCAGATCTTCCAATTACAATTTTATGTAAAATTAAGAGGTGTTTGCCTTCTCCTTTCACTATAACAAAGATGGTAGGTACTCTTTGGTTTGGAGCAATAGTTTTAAAGATAGGGTTGCTTGCATGTAGCCTACCCAGTTCAATCCCCAATACCTAGTTCAACTCTAATACTGATACCTGAGTGCAGAGCAGTTGTAAGCCCTGAGCACAATTTGCTGTGGTCCCAAACTGAAACCAAACCAACAACCAAAAAGAAAAATAACTAACCCTAACCGAACCAAAACAAAACACAAAATGCCACTCCTTAATGATAAGGTTACTATTTATTTTTAAGTTATTTTGGTCAATATGTTATAGGTTGCATAATTGTCATGATGAACCAAGAAAACACTTCTTACTAAAATTAAGGAAATGTGACTAAAATCTTTTATATAAATTAGGGTGATTAACCCTCTTGATTTACCCAGGATTGAGGAGTTTCCTAGGTCTTTGTATTTTAGGAGTTTCCTAGGAGTTTATATAAAGAACACGGTAGTCCCAGGAGATTAGACATTTGGTCATCTCGTCACAAGAGAACAGAAGGGAATAGCACGCTGAGAGCTATACCCTGATATCCAGCTGTCTAGCTGACCAGCTGGGTGGCCTTGAGTAACCTTTTCTAAACTGCAACTTCTTAAGCTGCAAAAAGAAAGTTTTGCCTGTCTAGTCCATGGGGTTCCTTCCTGCTTTAATAGCCCATGATTTCAGCACTATTTACAGTGCCTTGATATGGAGGCAAAATTATAAAGATTTTATAAAATGCCAGTTTTTAGCATGGACAGAAAAATCGAAATGCCCCCTTCTCTATGCTCTGAAGAGCCTCCTATATTCCATCACATTTATTTTTTTTGTTTTGTTTTTGGGTCACACCTGGTGACGCTCAGGGGTTACTCCTGGCTATTCGCTCAGAAGTCGCTCCTGGCAGGCACAGGGGACCATATGGGGAACTGGGGGATCGAACCGTGGTCCGTCCTCGCAGGCACCTTATCTCCAGTGCCACCGCCCGGTCCCCTCCATGACACTTATTGAAATTCTTCTTTGAACTATACTTTCCATCCACTATCACCTCCCACTTGAGCATACTAGATTTTTTTCCTTTAACTTTTATTTTAGAAAACTACATTTGAGGTAATAGTATTTTTATGGTATATACATATATATGGCATATATGTTTATGGTATAGTTTTCGTACTAGCATGATTTTTGTTTAAATAATTTATCCACATAGTTTATATTTCAAAAATTAATGTCATTCATCACACTTAGCTATTTTGATTCATTATACAATATACTACATCTGACCTATTAAAGCTCTGTGATGCTTATTATAAATTACATAAAGTTAAAAAATTATAGTCAAAGTGTCATGTTGACTTTAAACTTATGGCTTGTCATAGGAAAAGATACCATACTTTTTAATTTAGGGCCAAAAACAGCAGTGTTCTTGGTATATTCCTGGATCTTCTCTCCGGGTGCTGAGATTGTACCCTACTTGGCTGAATGTAAGGCAAATACCTGACCTGCTGCCCTATCAGTTCAGCTCCTTTTTTTTTTTTTTTTGGTTTTTGGTTCACACCCGGCAGCACTCAGGGGTTACTCCTGGCTCCATGCTCAGAAATTGCTGCTGGCAGGCACGGGGGACCATATGGGGCACCGGGATTCGAACCGATGACCTTTTGCATGAAAGGCAAACGCCTTACCCTCCATGCTATCTCCCGGGCCCCTTCAGCTCTTATTTTAACTTTTTTTTTTTTTTTTTTTTTTTTTTGGTTTTTGGGCCACACCCGGCAGCACTCAGGGGTTACTCCTGGCTCTACACTCAGAAATCACTCCTGGCTTGGGTGACCATATGGGATGCTGGGATTCGAACCACCTTCTGTCCTGGATCTGCTGCATTCAAGGCAAACCCTACTGCTATGCTATTGAAGTTTTGGCCCACCTATTTTAAAGATAAACTTATACTTCTATTTTGAGTTGGCCTATGGAATTAAGTAACATACAGTAGGATGATTAAATACAAAATTATGGTACAAAGCACCTATATTCCAATAGAAGAAGAGAACATCTTCAAATAGAATTTCAATTATTGATAATAGCTAATAAAGTTAGCTGTATGAAAGTCTTACTAGGCTCATCACTGACATTTTTCATAAATTATATTATTTACCAATAATTAAGATACAGGGGAAAACTTGAGGCACACAGCTCTTGTCTCAGATCAAAGAAAAAATAAACTTTGGTTCTTAAAGATTGACTTTTTCCTGAATTAGACTGAAAGGCCTTCAGGGGAATTTGCTTTGGAGTTCACCTTGTGGTAATTTGTGATTGTGATTGTGTTTCGACCTTGTGGAATATTCCTAATGTGGGTTTAGGGAATGATATACCTATAGTGGGGATCCAACCTGGAGTAGCCCTACACAAGGACAGTACAGTACCTTCGTAATTATCTCTTCGGCTCTTAAAGGACCATTTTTATTTTGTTCATACATTTTTTTTGAGGAACATTTTGGATAATACACAGACACTTTCACAATTATGATTTCACTAAAGATATAAAAGCTGCTTAAAAGATTTTGGACTTCTTCATGAAATTTTTCTATACATGGATGTACATAGAATCTACCATGCTGAGTGAAATAAGTCAGAGAGAGAGAGAGAGACGCAGAATAGTCTCACTCATCTATGGGTTTTAAGGAAAATAAAAGTCATTTTTGCAATAATCCTCAGAGACAATGAGAGGAGGGCTGGAACTTCCAGCTCACTTTATGAAGCTCACCACAAAGAGTGGTTAGTGCAGTTATAGAAATAACTCCACAGAGAACTACCATAATCACGTGAATGAATGAGGGAACCGGAAAGCCTGTCTGGAGTACAAGTGGGGGTGGGGTGAGAGGGAGGAGATTTGGGACATTGGTGGTGGGATGTTGCACTGGTGAAGGGGGGTGTTCTTTACATGACTGAAATCTAATCAGATATGTAATCAAGATGTTTAAATAAAGGAAAAAAAAGATTTTGGACTTCTAAAAGTTTAGACCATAACATAAAACTTTAACCCCAAACTACTAAATTTATTTTATAATCTATGAGTAAACTTTTATTTAAAATCTGCATTAATGTAGGGATATATTTACGATATGGAGTGACCATTCATAATAAATGTTATATATATATTATATATAATACTTATATAATTATTAAAATAATAAATATTTTCAGAGGTCAGAGAGAGATAGTACAGCAGGTAAGGCACTTGCCTTGCACTATGCACACCTGGGTTCTGTCTTAGGCACTGAGGATGGTTACCTGAGCCATGCAAGGAGTAATTCCCAAGTGAAGAACAAGAAATGAGCTGGGTTTGTCCAGTAAGCTAAATTAATCATAATGATGATGATAATAATAATAGTAGTAAAAGTAATAGTAGTCGTAATAAATATTCTCTTCAGTACCATCTGACTTAAGTCATTGATAGGTTCTAGTTTACTGTTTAATCATAATCAATATCTTTAAATATATGGAGAATTTCTGTTTTTTGAAATATATTAAATGTATTGGTAGCAAAGAGGATATTGTCATTTGGCTGCAAAAGAAAATGTTTTTTATTTTTCTTTCCTGGGTATAAGGTTTAATTCACTTGTACCACTTGCACCTGGGCAGGGACTGCAATAACACCTGTGATAAAGGTAGCTTTTCCCAAACAGAATTTTAACCCTTAAGCACTTGAACAACCACTTGGCAGAAATCTTAAAGTTTTATATTATACAGCCTGGAGGAATTCATTTTACTGTAAAACAATTTTAGACATTTTTACCAACAGACCATCTTGTCCAAGAAAAAACTACATCCTGATGAGCTAGACAGAATAAAATTAACTATAAAAAGCATTTCTTCATAATTGAAAAAAATCAATGCATTGTGTGGAGTTATTTGAAATTGATGCAGTTAATTGAAATATAATTAATGTTGAGAAATGTCTTTCAATTCAATGAGTTTTCTTTTATGCTTGATGCTTGATTCAGACTTGCATTGTTTGATTTTATATGATAATTAAAACATATCACCAAAATTAAAAAAATAAGTATACTTTTTCTGAAGTGTATGTACATTGTGATTGGGGGACAGAACAAGTCATATTCAGTGAGACTATATCTATAGCATGTAGCTTTGTATAAATTAATAAAATGGGTGGATTGTGATACAATCAATATCAGTGTCATTTATATCAACATTTGCATGCATTTTGAAAATTTTTTTTTACCAATACTTATTTTAGCTTTATACTCAGATGCAGAAGCTTCTGTTATTCCTACTGTAGCATAGTTTGCATTTATTGTTATTAATTTTTACCATTACTACCATCAATTTTATCACCATCATCTCAGAATAGTTCTTAGAACTTTCCAGACATTTGATTATAGTTTTACACATATAAAACATTTTATTTTGGGGCCAGAGTAGTGGCACAGTGGCAGGGCATTTGCCTTGCACACTGTTAACCTAGAACAAACCGAGGTTTGATCCCCAGGTGTCCCATATGGTCCCCCAAGCCAGGAGCGATTTCTGAGCGCATAGCCACGAGTAACCCCTGAGGGCCATCGCATGTGACAGTAACAACCAACCAAACAAACAAAAAAAAACACCCCATTTTATCTTAAATACCATAAGCTAGAACATACATATTTTTTATTATGGCTGTCTTCATTTACAGAGGAAACAGAACAACAGACATATCAAAATAGCTCGTAACAGGATAATTTGGATTATGACCAGGATAATGTATTCCTGACTATCCATAATCACTAAATAATATTGCTTCTCTCAGAGACTGCTGAGTTTTGTAAGGTGTCCAAATTACTTTGCTCTTACAAATCATTGAGATAAAACTATATAATACTGATCACAATAAGATAAGTATGTCTAATGTAATCTTCTAAAATTATTTATTTTGGAAATATTCTTGGTCCAAAAATTGTTTTGAATTAACCCGTCGCAATATTTAAAAAAAACTGTTGAGACTAATAGGTCTATAATTTTTAAACAAATAAAGACATTTTATCCTAGACAAAGAAATCAATTTTGTTTCACATTTTTTTCCAAAGAGAATTTTGTCTCTAGAGCTAATTAAAGCTAAATAATATTCAAAAATTGGGTTTACTTAAGACAAATTCTTAAGAGATTCCTTGGTAATAGACCTCCTCTTGGGGTCATCATTTCTAATAGTGATTGATCAGATATTTTAAAGTAACTAGAGTTCTAGGCACCCAGCTGGGTTAGTTCCTGGAATTTAGAAAACACAGAGACTCTGATGGGCGAGTGAAGTAACTTGTCCAGTCATTGATAGAGACAGACATTTTCATATTCCTTTAACCAAAGTCATGAAATGTCTCAGAACCTGCACTTAATTGTACCTTACAGCTGAGACCAAAACCTCCCACTGGGATCTATTGTAATTATTTGCACTTTAGAATTTATTTTTCCTGAAAGATATGATGGGTTAAAAGATATTTTGGCATTATTAAATAAAATTTATATTTGCAATACTGATTTTAAAATTCAGTATTAAGCTGAGATAAACAGTGACAAACTTTCTTTTCCTTTCTCCTATTCAATGGTTTATTTAAATTGATTTAGGCTTATCAAGATCATATGTAAAGAAGAAGCATCTCCCTAAAGACAGGGTGAGTTAAGTACTATCAACTCAAGTAAATCATCTAATTAAAGAATAAAAAAAATATCCAGATGATTAAATTTTGACTAGTTGTTGGAGAAAGGTAAAGTTATTCTGATAATTCTAATACATCAAAGTAATGTTTTTGAAGCATAAAGAAAAATTTTAAGTGTTGGTAACCAGAGACTATGGTGTGATACCATAAGAAAGTTGAATGCTTAATTATTCTTGAGGCAAAATTCATTCATTTAATTTTTTAACAATATGTGTTGAATTCCTACTATGTTCTAGGTACATGGTATAAGTTTATCTTAAAGGTGGAAGCAGTTATTAGATAATAATGATAGAATAATTAAAAATACAAATTACTAAATAGTTCTGACATCTATAATTGACTTTCACAAAGCACTTTCTGTCCTATCTGTGTTCAATCATAACAAAAAAAATATATTTTACTGGTTTGGCTTATGTTTTTCTTTGCTCTTTTTAACATTTACAATTAAAAAATTCAAGATGAAAAAACTCTTGCGAATCTGTTTTAAATATTAACAACTAACAAAAATAAAAAAGTGGATCTAAAATTGTTGTGGGAAATACCCACATAGATGTAAAAATCTTGCTTTTATTTAATTTTAGTTTTTCATATAGAAGTTATTAATGCAAAGATTTTTTCAAATGTCTTTTAGCATTATAAAATAAGTTTACTTAAAGTACTGAAAGATAACCGTATGACTTACTATTTTTTGCATTTATTCACACAAACTACACTGTGATCATTTAAATCTGTATTGTCTTAGGCCTGAAGCATAAAATGATGGAAAGGTCCACTTTGATTTTCAAGGGAGTCACAATTCATTTAGGTACAACCAAGTTGAATCATATATAAAAATGAACACCCATGATATATATGATGAACTGTTATGATAACAGAAATAAAAGTGATATAATCTAAACTCTAAAGAAAAAGTTTATATTTGAAATTGTTGATATGCTATGGGGAAAACCCTTACACTTGATGAAGTAATTCAAGAACTTGGAATAAATTATATGTTATAGTGCAAAAAGGTTTTTTTTAATACTAGGCTTTTGAATTTATAACCATAGTTTATTTAGAGTAATAAAATGAAATGGAGGAAACTGCTATTGGATTCTCTATCTCTGACATCAAGAATTTTGTGAGAAAGTTACGTCCATATATTATGTGTTTCAATTTTGAAACCAAATTATCAATCTGCATTAATTAGGAGATAAGTGTGGCAATTTCTAAGTGTGTGTATAATAGGAAGCCTCCTAAGTTTATGCAATTTTTCTCTTTCTTTCAAAATTCCACACGAAGCCTTCTGTATGACATAATAAGTTAAGAGGGAGTTCGTAAAACATTATGGCCATCTAAATATTCTTTTTGCACCATATGTCATGTGCAAAGTATGCAGACTTTTGAATAACTTAATTCTTATTATCTTCATAGCACACACTTCATAGACCTCTGGTAACAAACTTGGCATTGTTCCTTTGGATTTTATAAATCATATCTTAGGGATTCTAAGGTACACTTAATTACACATTACAGAAAAACTTGATGTGCTAATGTTCTTCTAGTTGATCCACCACAAATTCCTGCTAAAATTTTCATAAGCCTTGGAGACAATTCTCCAGAGTATTCCCTAGAGCATTTCCTGGACACGATGATGCAAGAGTTTACCATCCCATTGATGGTTGTCCCAGAGCACCCCAGGATGTACACTCCCATTCCCTGAAAGCTGCTCATGGACCACTATGCTACTATAAATGGTTGAAATGTGATGCAGCTTCCCCTGAAACTTCCTCCAGCTCAGCCTAATGGAGATTAAGATCCATTAAGAGCTCTTTGCTGAATGTGCAATTTCTATTGATCAGATTGACTCATTTCATTTTAGCCAATGATCCTATTACAAAAGCTGCCTGCTTCCAATGTTTTACTGGCACAGGGAACCCTGTATATGCCCCGTACTGTAACAGGCACTGTCGTGGCTTGAGTTGTGTTTTCAGGCTTTGCTAAACATTATTCATAGTCTTATGAAATGTGACATTCATTTATGTTCTGTTCTTACTTAAGATTGACTTAAAAGTCTATTTGATTTATCAAAAAAATTGAACATTTGATTATGAAACTATGATAACCACAAAAACGATGTCGAGAAATTTCACTGTGAGAACCACATGCTTGGTAAAGAGGATACCCTAAATTAGGAGCCTATGAAGAAGCAGCAAAAGAAAGGAAAATTTGTTTAAAATGATAGCTTGTATTAAGTTAGTAATTATCTGTACTTGTAAAAGCAGTTGTTAAGCTAGTAGCAGGCATTACTGCTTTCGTGGTCAATGCTAAGTGAAATTGTAGATTTAAAAAAAACATAAAAAGTGAATCTACTGAAAAGAATTTATAGATATAAATAAAAATAGAGTTACTGCAGAAGTAGTAGTAGAAAGGAGAGTAATCTAGTAGCTGGACTAAGTGAAGTGCTTTGTCTCTTAGTTACCAGACTCCATTACATAATATAAATAATTGGATATTTGGGTTCTTTCATATCTCCCAATGTTCATATAAAATAGCAAACTAGATATTATTTATGATATAATAATCATGACATTTATTAAAACTTATTTTTGGGCTATATCCAGTGGTTCTCAGTGATTACTTTTAGCTCTGTGCTCTGGATAACTCCTGGTGAGCTCAGAAAGCAATAAATGGTGCCAAAGATTGAATTGGACCAGCTGCATTAAAGTCAAGCATACATGCTGCATTATCGCTCCAGTCATTATTGTGTCATTTAATTATTTTAATAATATTGCAGGGTTCTGGAGATATAGTACAATGATGCCACTTGCCTTACACACATCTTGTCCAGATTCAATTCCTGGAATGACATATGGCCTCCTGAGTCCTACAAGGAAATTCAAATCTCACTGATTCAAAGGAGGATTTTGACTTAATTTTATTTTAAATCTTTCTCAAGCTTTCTTTCTTTTGTTTTGTGGCCACAACTGGTTTGCTCAGGGGTTACCTATGGCTCTACCCTTATGAATTAGTCCTGCAATTATCCCAAATGAAATGGTTGGCCACTTGTAATGCAAGCATTGTACCTTCTGTACTCTGTACTATGACTACCCACTTTTCAAAATATTCTTTTTTTTTTTAACAGAGGACGTAGAACAATAGACCTTTATTACACGGGCATATGAGGATTTATTTGCCTTTCTGGGCCTTCATTTTCCGCAGATGGAATTCCAGCTTCTTGCCCTCTAGGACATAGCCATCTGCTCGGCCACACTGGCCTGGTCTCTAAGCGATGCATGCAAGAAGTTTGTCCTGCTGGAACTGTTTCTCCAGAAGCCTGATGATTTTGGCCTTCTTTTTCCTTTCCTCATATTTCTTCTGCTTTTTCTTTGACCGCTTTTTGTTTAAAATTTCTTCCTCTTCAGGAGTCAGTTTAGCTCCCTTTTTGCGACCAAGGGGCAGCGCATAGTGGGACTCATACCACTGCCTGTATGATGTGCTGTCTATGAACACGATGTAGTTCTTCACCAGGGTTTTGGTACGGACCAGCTCATTATTGCATGCATTGTAGACAACATCAATGATCCTGGTTTTCCGAGTACAACATTCTGAGCCCCAGGAGAAGTTCCCCACGTCCAGCCTCAAAGCACGGTACTTCTTGTTGCCTCCCCGAACTCAAACAGTGTGAATGCAGCGAGGGCCAATCTTGCTGTTGGCGGCCTGGCACCCCAGCTCATATTTCCGTTTCTTATGGTAGGGCTTTCTCTTGCCCCCGGTCTTGACGCGCTTATGCCAGTTGTCCTGGGAGATGCCCATGGCTAGACGCTGGCTGGAAAGAGATTTTTTAAAATATTCTTAATAGGCTGTATTATGTTAGTGATTTTGATCAATGGGTAATAATAATTTTATAATAAATTACAATCTTAATAATAATAATTTTATAATAAATTACAATCTTACTAGAGGTAAAACAGATCATTGTAGAGTTTACAAAAAGTTAAAGGGCCAGAATTAGAACTCCTAGTTCTAATAAACTCTATTAACTTATGTAATGCTATAATCAAAATTTCAAAATAGCTGTGGAATATTTATATATCTTAGGTCATCATAAAATTGGAAGTTATATAATTATATGTAAATATGGAAAAAGAATGGAAAAATATATTATCAGTGGCTAAAATTTTATTACTTTTATATGTCAATGAAATTTTCTTTAATTCTTTTTGGGGGGGCACATTCAGTGATGCTCAGGAGTTACTCCTGGCTCTGCACTCAGAGGGGGACCATATGGGGGACTTTATGAGATACTGGGAATTGAACCCTAGTCAACAACATGCAAGGCAAACACCCACATTGCTATCACTCCAACCCAATTCTTTTTCATGTATTAGGTAATAATATCTATTGAACTTTTACAATGACATAGATGTATATTGTATTAGGCTCAAGTTATGGAGATAGGATAAGAAGGGATAAAATATTTTAAAAAGACCCTACTCATCTCTTTTGAAGCAGTACAAATTTCTTGAAGTGTTTTATATGGCTGGCCAAATGTCAGTTGATAACAAGATGTGATGGACTCTAAGCATATTATTTTTCTTCCCTATCAACAAGGACAGAAAATATCTCTTTGGGTAGAGGAGATATATCCTGCTAAAAATTGCAACAAGTCTATGGAAGAGCAGAGGAGAGAACTTCTCTCAACTCCAACAATAATATCAATCAAGTACTACTATAAGACAAGACACAACATCTTTTCTTTTCTTTTTTCTTTTTGGTTTTTGGGTCACACCCGGTGATGCTCAGGGCTTACTCCTGGCTATTCGCTCAGAAGTCGCTCCTGGCAGGCACGGGGGACCATATGGGGAACCGGGGGAACGAACCGCGGTCTGTCCTAGGTTAGCGCGGGCACCTTACCTCCAGTGCCACCGCCCGGCCCCCAAGATCTTTTCTTGAAAATCTTCTAAAATATGATAGTTTAACGTTATGAACCACAATAGTAATTAAAAAAAAAAAAAACCCGGGG
>PVKC010018348.1:0-19491 GCA_004027635.1 Crocidura indochinensis
AGTAGATAGCATAGGTGAAAGACAAAGCATGATACAATGCCATCTTTAATAAACACTATCTACCCTTCTGTGGCTACATAACTGACCTTATGAATTATGTTGCCAATGAAAGGACTTCAACCCACTTGTACTTCCTGTTCAGTTTGAAGATAGTGGGAGAAGAACAATTAGTTAAGTATTAAATTTTACCTGTCAAATGATGGTTTCTCACCACAGTCGAAGGCATCTTGGAGCTCCTTCACAAGATTTGCCTGGCCTGGCAGCCGGAAGAGACCCTCTTCCTTGAGGCCCCTTTGCCGGATAAAGCTCACACATTGTTCCACCAGCATGGGAGCCAGACGATTCCCATATCTTTTCTCATACCGAACAGTATCTTCCAGCTTCTGTCCAAATATACCTGTAGAAATAGAGAATCATAGTGAAAGGGACAAATGTATAGACGAATAACATTGCTCACATTTGTTATACGTTTTGTGCTTTCTAATAAAATTAAGTGTAAAAGAAAACAAGCAGTTTGTCCAGCATGACACTTTATGAAGTGATCACACTCATTATATTAAATCTTTGGAGTAAAAAGCATTTATCTTTTAATCTTTGCCCCTGTTTTATCATGAAGTCAGAGCAGAAAAATGAAATTTGAGATATCCACTCAATAAACATGCAATAAATGTCATTTTAGTGGCTTTTTCCCTCCTCAGAAATAAGAATCATATGAAAAAATTAAAAGTGAAAGCATTCAGCACAATAATCTTGTTGTAGTTTTAACTTTAAGCCTAAACTTTACTAAAATTTAAATACTTTCATTTTCTGGGGCCCGGGAGATAGCATGGAGGTAAGGCGTTTGCCTTTCATGCAAAAGGTCATCGGTTCAAATCCCGGTGCCCCATATGGTCCCCCGTGCCTGCCAGGAGCAATTTCTGAGCATGGAGCCAGGAGTAACCCCTGAGCACTGCCGGGTGTGACCCAAAAGCCAAAAAAAAAAAAACCTAAATGCTTTCATTTTCTTTTACTTACTGTGTGCTTTCAAATGATGCAACCATGTTAACATAGAATAGAAAATTGTCATAGATTACATTTTGATAGTTTTATCTTTTTAACCATGTTACCATAGAATAGAAAATTATCACAGATTATATTTTTGATAGTTTTATCTTTTTAAAAACTCTAATTTATTTGGTTGAAATGAATAAATTTTCATTTATCCTCTGAAAGGGAAAATTTTGAATTATGAAGTAGTGCTTTGGCTAAGAAAACACCGTCCTTCTGCATGCAAGGCATATGCCCTACCTCCATGTTATCTCTCTGGCCCCCTATAAGAAGCACTACTTCTTAAATAAGAAGCACTACATCTTAAAATAATAACTACTTCTTTTTGTTTGTTGGTTGGTTTGTTTTTGGGTCACACCCGGTAGCACTCAGGGGTTACTCCTGGCTCTATACTCAGAAATCGCTCCTACCTGGCTTAGGAGATCATATGGAATGCCTGGATTTGAACCACCGTCCTTCGCATGCAAGGCAAATGCCCTACCTCCATGCTATCTTTTTGGCCCTAATAACTACTACTTCTTAAAATAAGAAGGCTGAGTCACTATTTTCCCTGAGACGAAGGCACTTTTTAACATTCATTGGCTAAAATTGGTGCTCTGTGGTTATGATTTAAAAAAAAAAGCGATGAGTTTTGGTGAGTTTTATTGAAGGTATCAAAAGACCTCCATAGATAGGTCTATGAGGTATAGACCCTTTTAGAAAAATAGACCCTGCCAATTAAAAAAAAGTAACACTAAAACAACACAGAAATAACTTATGTGTTACTTCTCACATCAGACTTTTACCTGAAGATATTTGTTCAGTTTGACAAACTGTAGCCTTTGTATTCTGAAGACAGGTTGCTAAAGAAATCTATGATGTTTCTTAAATAGGGAAAAAGTCAGTGAGAAAGGAGAGCTCCTGTAGCTACTTAAACAAAGGAGAACAAAAAAGGGTTGGCACACAACTCTCAGACACAGAATGAGAGCCACCACCCTCCCCCAAGTCCTCCGACCCCCACCTCCAGCCTCTAGAACTCTTTTTTCTCCCTGTGATACAGCTATTAAATTAAGACCTTTGGCCACAAAACCTTTTCTGTAGCTCAGGTTCTGCAAAGAGAAGACTGACTACAGCTAGAGAGGCTGAGACACTTTCCCATTTCAGTGGGAACCCAGGAAGTCTACAGAGTAAACCACTCAAGACACAAAATACCAATATCAATAGGAAGACATGGGATCCATCACAGCCCTGGAAATCTGAAGCAAACACAAAAACCAGGCCATCACAGGAAGATAAGGAAAAGTGAGGAACCAAATAGCCAGGCTATCCTCCCCAAACAAACTGACATAACAAAAAGAACTTAAATTCTGAGAGAAAAACCAAGAGGGAAAGAGAGTGGGGGCAGGAGGGGGTCAGTAGGAAGAAATAGCAACTAGATAGATGTGTGATAGTAACTGAAACTTTGGCAGTGAATGTAGTGAACTTATGCAATTACTTGAGGAAAATTATAATGGCAAGCCAATAAAATTAGCTAAAAGTAATAACAAATATAAAATACCTAATGTAAAGCAAATATTTGTCAGACATTTGGGGCTGACTAGCTCCACTATTCCCCTATGTATAGTACTGATTTGTACTACTATCTTTGAAATATATCTATTTTTAGGTAGTAGCTTGCAAGGTAATTGATTTATGGGAAAAATGAGGGAGAAAAGTCAAAGCAATGGTGTCTTATGTGTTTTCAGATGTGATAAGTATCAGTACCATTTGTTTGTTTTTACTTTGGTTTTTGTTCTTTGGTTTTGGGGTTACACCTGGTGGTCCTCAGAGCTTACTCCTGGATTTCGGGAGCCATCTGTGGTGGTGGGGATAGAACCTCAGTCAATTGCTTGAAATGCAAGTGTCTTATTCGCTGTGCTGATTCTGGCCCCAACAAGTTCTTTTAGTGGTTTAAAATGTTGCACAGGGGCCCGGGAGATAGCATGGAGGTAAGGCGTTTGCCCTTCATGCAAAAGGTCATCGGTTCGAATCCCGGTGCCCCATATGGTCCCCCGTGCCTGCCAGGAGCAATTTCTGAGCATGGAGCCAGGAGTAACACCTGAGCACTGCCAGGTGTGACCCAAAAACAAAACAAAAAACAAAATGTTGCACAAAATAGAGTGAATATAGATGAGAACTACCTAAAACTAGTTTAACTAGAAACAAACGTTTTCCCACATGTTGTTTTTCAGAGCCAGAGTGCCTATAATGATAACATGAACTTTTCCTTTGAGTGATTCCAGTCTCCAGGGAAACCAAATTCAACAAGTTTGCAAAACCAAAAGACTAATGGACTGGCCAGAGTTCATTCCATAGTGAGAAATCCCACAGGATTATCTGGCTAGTTCAATTTATATAGACTGACTCAATGCACAGCAACCAGCTTTCTCCAAATCACTCCTTGCCTGCAAAGCTCATATTTGTGTTTTCCTTGACCTCATAAACTGCTACCCTGCCTCTGCCTTTCCACCTTCATAATCAGTTAGTGGGATTTGAGCCATGCCTGTGCACTTGCTTTTCAATTATTTGGTAAAGTTCTTCTCAAAAAAGTCAGTGCTATAGAGTTCGGTTTCTCTATCAGCAAGTGAGCCCTTCTAAACAATAAGGATAGCAAAAAAAAAATATTTCATATTTATATTCTGAAAGACTCCAGTGAATTTGCAGAACTATTTCAAAAACCAAATTCTAAAATTGTAAGGATTCGGCAATAAGAACAGATGGTTCCTTTTCCTATCTTTGAAATCATTTATTTATAGATTCATAAAGAAAAATGACCATATCTCAGGTAACAAATACCTGCTACCAAGGAGAATATTCTTGGTATTCCAAAAGAGAAACTAGAATAGAGTTGGACTTCAATCTAATGCTAATAAAATTCATATATCCTTTTTAGGGACAAAACATTTTGAATGATCTAATGTTAATATTGAAGCAAACAACTAGAAAACAACAGTCTTTGGGACTTCAATCTTCATTGCCATTAAACAGCCTTTTTAAACACAAGTTATAGACTCTGGAAAAAAACAGCTACTCAACTGGGGCATGACCCCAGATAGTCATGCCTGCCTTTCCTTTACTTATCCTGACTTTTAAGACTTCTACTACTACCCAACTATCTAAAACGTTTTCTGGTTCATATAAAATTATTGACTTATTATGCAAAAAATGACGACATAAAAATGAAAAATGACAGGGCAATGGACTTTTCAACCACTTAATTCTCCTTTTGTTTTAAATATGTGATTGCTTCCTGTTGATACAAATCATCTTCTGACCATCAGGCAACCTGAAAAGATCGCAACAATCAACCGTTGGAAGATTCTCAAAGACATCACGGAACCACCAACCCAATATATCTTCTAGATTGTGATATTTTTTAAAGCTTTTAGTTCACACCTAACAGTGCTCAGGGATTACTCATGCTCTGTAGTCAGGAATCACTGGCAGACATAGGGGAGTATAGAGAATGCCAGAGATCTAACCTGGCAGGGTCACATGCAAGGCAAACACTCTACCCTCTGTGTTATCTCTGGGCCCCTAGATTGTTTTGTTTTGCTTTTTGGGTCACACATGGTGACACTCAGGGGCTACTCTTGACTATGCTCTCAGAAATTGCCAGGGGATCCAACCACAGTAAGTCCTAGGTTAGCACTTGTAAGGCAAATTCCCTACAGCTTGCTTAGCACCTTAGGCCCCACCCCCACCCCCACCCCCAAATTGTTTTTTTTATATTTTATTTTAACACCTTGATTACATACATAATTGTGTTTGGGTTTCAGTCATGTAAAGAACACCATCCATCACCAGTGCAACATTCCCATCACCATTGTCCCAAATCTCCCTCCTCCCCACCCACCCCCTGCCTGTACTCTAGACAGGCTCTCCATTTTCCATTTCTCATTACTAGGACAGTTCAAAATGTAGTTATTTCTCTAACTAAAATTGTTTTTAATGTGAGAAAAGTAACCTTGGTTTTGAACTACTGTAACTAGGAAGTTTTCCTATTATTTGCTGAATAACAATGCTAATTCATTAGCAGTGATAATGTGATAATGTTTGTGAAGATCATGTAGCATTTTAATGATGAAGCTTGCAATCTGTAAATGGGGAATGTTGACTTTCTCTGTGGTTTTTCATGGATAAAAACATCATGCTGATTTGCTGGGAATTTTTGAGGTCTACTCTGCTAAAATTAAGGATTTATCTTTTTATGGGCACTTACAGATCCCTCTTTAAATGTGTGCATGTGGAAATCAATCATTTTGTGGCTTTTGCTTACTGCTTCAGATTGATGTTTCTTTCTAAATTGTAAAGTTGTAAAAATGATATTACAACTAAACAGTTATATGTTCTACAAATAATAACCAAACTCCCCAATGTGGTTTTATGCAAAGATGTAAAACAATTCAACTTTTCCCCCTTAAAATTTATAGTAGATGGGCTGGAGGTGGCAAAGGGGCAAAGGAGGGGACATCTTAGACACTGTGCTAATGTTGAATTGAGAGAACGATGTATACCAATACCATAAATATCAACAGTAGTATAAACATATTAATTTAACTATGATAAATGTATTTGTTTACTTTGGATCTATCTGGTAATAATTAGATCTTGCTCCTGGCTCTGTGCCAGGAGTTGCCAAATATTGACCAAGACTGGCTACATGCAAGATATTGTTCTGGTCTTTAATAAAGTTTAAAAAAATTGTTAGATATCCCTAGAAACTTTCCAGTTTTTTCCTAAATTTGGTACCAGCAATTTAGGTACATGTTAAAGTGTAAATTTTATTTTCCTCCTCTCTTCATTATATTAAATGCTTGCTGCTACAGTGACACTATACTTGAAAGGTATAGTATAGTAAGAAATTAAAAGCACAAATCTATGACATACTCCAGATTATGATGTACACATGTTCTCCTGGCACTGGACTCTGCCATGCTCAGCAGACCACGTTAGGTGTGAAGAATCAAATTTTGGTCAGCCATGTGCAAGCAAGCGAGTACCCTAATTGCTGTCCTGTGTTTCTGGCCCTGAAGTGAAAATTTATCTTAAATCTTGGACAGATAATCTCTCTTTTTCAAAGTAAGATATAGGAGCATTTTCATAGATGATGAATTTGTCAGATATACTAAATAAATCACCCAAGGTTAGTCATATATCACAAAGTAAGAAAATAGAAATTTATGATCAGACTAAGTTGTCTTTCAAACCTTTAAGCATTCATAAATATCTTTCTCTATTTAATCATAATTATCATGTTTATTATATTTTAGTGTTTAAGCAGCAGCAGTAAATTATAGAATGATTAAAATCTAGAATATTTGATGCAATCCTCCCAAATAATATAAGAAGTCAGAGAGATAGTAAACAGAATAGGACACTTGCCTTGCACATGATGAACTCAGGGTCTATTGCCTACATACCCCATGGTTCCCTGAGACCTGCCTGGATCAATCTCTGAGCACAGAGCTAGGAGCAATCCCTGAACAAAGTCAGTTGTGGCCCCAAACTAAGCAAATATGGTAAAATCTGAAGAGACAGCACAGAAGTTAAAGTTCATAATTTACATTCAGCCAAACTTTTCAGTTCTGTTCTCAAAACAGCAGCATCCCCCCTACCATTTTCTGGTGTAGTCCTTGAGTCCTCCAAACCAAGTGATCTTCTATGTCTCACTCTCTGTCTGTCTCTGTCTCTGTCTGTCTGTCTGTCTGTCTGTCTGTCTGTCTGTCTCTCTCTCTCTCTCTCTCTCTCTCTCTCTCTCTCTCTCTCTCTCTCTCTCTCTCCCCCAGGCTCTACAGAGCCTGAACAGTACTGGAAAAAGCCTCAAGACTTTCAAGAATCACCTGGGATGTCCCCATCTTCCCAAAAGAATGAAAATAGCAAAATTGTGGATATGGATACATGCAGCTTATCTGCATTTCTTTCCTTAAAATTCACAACTTTATATTAAATACCTAGCATCATTCTCAATTTATAGAGGAGAAAAAGTTAACTAGAATGTCACAATTGTTACAGAGTGAAGCCAAGATTTTTGATCAAGCTGTTAGATTTTAGAGTTTTGTGGGATTAGTTGTAGAAACTCTTTGCTGTGCCTGAATGGGAACTATACTATGGTAGAAGAAATATGCTTTTGTTATATTTCTGACCTCCTTCTTGTCATCAAATTTAGCATGGTGATTATGCTGAAAACAATGTGAATTTTGTAAAAAAAAAAAAAGACCAAAAAATGAGTTTGAACAACTTAAATAAACTATTCTGATATGTAAAGAGCTGCTTATCTAGCAATATTATATATAAAAGAGTTAAAGGTAGATAAAAAGAACATAGATAAATTCAGATATTCCTAAAGAGAAGTAATAGTTTTTCTCCAAGACCTGGCTCTGCAAAAAATTAACGTACTTGGCTTATAGAGGGTATGTGTGAACTCCACATATGAGAATTATATGAATGTACAGAAAGTTAATTCAAACCTCTTTCTAATAACATGCACACAATTCAAATCAAAATGGATGAAACACCTCAGCCGTTGACCTAAACTCATAAAATATGTTGATGAAAACATCGGGAGAGTACTGCATTTTATTGAATCTAGTGGCACCTTCAATGATATAATGACATTAGCCAAATTAATTAAAGCAAAGATAAACAAATGGCACTACAGAAAATTAAAGCCCTTCTGCACCACTGAGGAACAAAGGACTTAATGGCCAGACATCCCACAGACTGGAAGAGAATATATTTACCCAACACATAAAATAAAGGGCTACTATTTAAGATATAAAAAACATTAGTAAGGGGCTGGAACAATACTACAGTGAATAGCTAGGGTACTTGTCTTTCACATTGCTGACCTGAGTTCAATCCTCAACATCACATATGATCCCCCATATACAACCAGGAGGAATTTCTGAGCACAGAGCTAGGATAATCTCTGAGCACTGTCAGGTGTCAGTCAAACCAAACCACCACCACTACAACAACAATGACAATTAGGTAGAGATTTAAGAGACAGAAACAACCAACTTCATCAAAAAATGGGAGAAGAGATGAACAGGAGCTATCTTCCTCCAAGAAGAATATCAGATGCCCAATAGATACATGAAAAAAAATGCTCTGCATCAATCATTATCAAGAAAATGCAAACCAAAAACAACAATGAGATATTTCATACCCGTGAAACTGGCATACACTACAAAGAATAGAAACAACTGGTGTTGGAGAAGATGTGGCAAAAAAAGGAACTCTCATTTACTGCTGGATGATTCTGCTTTTGCTATGCAATAGATACATGAAAAAATGCTCTGCATCAATCATCATCAAGAAAGTGTAAACCAAAAAAAACAATGAATAGTTCATACCTGTGAAACTGGCATACAATACAAAGAATAAAAACAACCAGTGTCGGAGTAGATGTGGTAAAAAAAAAGAACTCTCATTTACAGCTGAATGATTCAGCTTTTGCTATGCTTTGTTTGGGAGTTACACCTGGTGGTGCAGAGGAGTTACTCCTATCTCTGAACTCAGGATTTAAACCTGGCAGGCTCAAGGGATCATATGGTATGCCAGGAATAGAACCTGGTTGGTTCTATGCAAGGCAAGTGCTTTAAAAGCTCTACATACTCCAGTGTGTCCAGCGTTTTGGGAAAACAACATGAACATTTCCCAAAATTATATAAAATGAACTCCCAAATGACTAAGGAATTCCACTTCTTGGAACTTATACTAAGGGCCCAAAACCTCTATTCAGAAATGACATTTATACTGCTTTACTCGTTATAGTACTATGCGCAGAGCTAAAGTCTAGAAATAACCCAAGATCCCAAGAACTGATAATGAAAACCAAGGTACATATGTTTGATTGAATACTATTTGGCTATAAGAAAAGGTGAAATCATGCAATTTTCTGCCACAAGGATAGATCTAGAGAATATAAAGTTGAGTGAAGTTAGTCAGAAGAAGATGAACAGACATAGAATGGTTTCTCTCATAACTGGAATATAAAGAAACATGGTAGTAGAAAAAATGCCCAAAGGCAGTAGAAACAAAGAATATGAGAACTTATCTTCAGTAAGAAGCTCAACACAAGGTTGGAGTAGGAGATAAGCAGGCTAAAGGGATGGCCCACAGGAAAATGGTAAGAGAAGTGGGCACCTTGTGGAGAGTGTGTTGCTGAAATGATTTATTCAAGAAACACAACCATTAATAATATTTATTGTAGATTGCATGTTGTCTATAATAAAACTTTTTTATGATTCATTTATTGTCATACTTAATTTTACTGATAGAACTAAATCTAACTTTATAACATAGTTCAAAGCCATAAATATGAAATTTACAGATTATTTAAGGAAGATTATTTTTAATTTTTTTAATTTTTTATTTTTAATTATGAGAAAGATGCAAAGAAAGAGGACAAGGTAAAGTTACAGTGGAAGGACAATCACCCATAAACAGAATTCACATAAGTCCCCTTTCTGATATCTTAACATTGAACTTTCAGCCAAAGAATATTAAGAAAAATAAAATAGAACCCATGTACAATTACTTTGTTCCTCAAGTCCCCAGATTGTGATACATATTTCTTAGCAGCACATCAAGCATTCTAAAGTCATAAAACTTATGTAACTCCTTAAATATTGAAGGCATAGTACTTTTTTACATTTCCATGCATATGAATATTAGTTTAAGTTAGCCTCAAAAGTGGGTGTTTCTTTTTAAGGATAAGAATCAAAGGAGCATAGTAAAAATGGCGTTAGAGTGACAATAATTGTTTGCATTGGCTCACCAAAATATGGGGGACATGGAAAGGAAAAATCTTGGCCTAAATACAAGGGGACCAAGCCCCTGAAGTTTCCTGGCATAAGACCAACTCTAGGCTCCAGGCAAACTAGATTGCACAATCCAAGTCGTTGTCTGTAGTGCCAACACACTTTTATTTTCCACATTGTCTCTGTTGTTGGTATCATGTTTCTGTATTAAAGATCCTGAAATCTGCATATCCTATATTGAAGTTAGGGTGATGCAAAGCATCCTCTCATTTCACCTCACAATTAAAGGGCAATGCAGAGAGCCCTGTCCAGTTCTCAAGTCTTCTCAGTGTTAAGGGAAGTCTCTTGTGAGTAGATGGATGTCAGAGCAGCTGTAGGGTCTTCCCTGGTAGAAGATTGCTTCCAGATGTTGCTGTAAAAAACCTTGGATGTTTCATAGATAGCTTCCTTGGTTCAGGGGTGAATGGAGAATGCCCATTTTTCTGAGGTCTGTGCCAGGTCATTATGCCAATGTTCAGGGTGTAAGGTCCCATTGCACTACAAGATTTGGGTGTTAAAATCTCTATTAGATAAGAATTTATTTGTGTGTAGGTATTTCCCATTTTAATGTGCCTATGCAAACAAGGAAAAATGCCACATGGCTTTATAGGCCCTTATGGGGGATGCAAGAACATGTATAAAACTTCCCATGACATGGTTAAACATAAGAATTAAACTGAGGGACTCTTTCCACCAAATATTTCTTATTGAAAAGTTCATAAAGAGAAGAAAAGATAGAAAGTGGGGAAAATCTTCACTGTTTACAAGAATATTTAGTAAGAGTTAGCTGTCAAAGAAAATAGATATGATATTCAAAGCCATACGTGTATATTTTATGTCTTTTGAAATAGTTGGGGTTTGTTAAATCCAGTGAAACACGTTGGTGTGTGATTAGGAATGTGCAGAACAGAAGTCAAAAAGGGTAAATGGGGGGTACTGAAGGTTGGGGATGATAGAGTTAAAAAGTGAAAATGAGCTTTACAGGGGTGTGCGAGAGGGCAGAATACCAGATGAACATTCTACATACACAAAACATAACTTAAGGATGGGATATATTATTAACATGTACCGTGCGATTTTGAACATGTAGACTAGTAAGATATTGCCAGAGACTGCCTCAGTGAAAATGAGCAACTCACAACAAACCCAAATATGGACCCACCCGAGAGGGTGCGGCTGGGGGCCTACCAAGGTTCCAGCCTGCCCAAGCTAGGGAGAAAGCCTTTGACATTGGGGTCTCCCCAGGCCCCATGCTGGGTAAAGCCAGGCTCAGGATCAAGAAATGATTTGGTAGAGAACCGGAAGCCAGGATCTACCCACCTTCCTCCCTGAACCCTCCCCCCTGCACAGGGGTAAGGGGGGGAAACTTGGGATCCTCTCCCAGAGGGGCCACCCAACACCCACCTTTTCTGGCCATATGGGTCTCCATTCCAGGAAGCCCTGGAGGCCGGGGGGGGGGGGTGGGGGGACAGGAGAGGGAGCAGCTGGTGGCCTACCAAGGCTCCCAGCACGCCCAAGCTAAGGAGAAAGTCTTCGACATTGGGGTCTCCCCCAGACCCCCTGTCTATAATAAAACTTTTAACAAATGTACCACTTTAATTGAGGGAGCAGTGAAACCTCAAAACTTAAAATTAACCAAAAAGGACAAAGGTCATGAGCTATTCCCAACTTACAGCATGGGAAAAAGGACACATTGATTAGTAAATTATTAACATGGATTTTTCCTGTGCCAAAAGTCATGCAAACTGTTCCAGTCTTTTTCATTTATATTAGCTGCCAAGTTTCCTACTCCCTGACAATCCATTCATTCTTCAAATGTCTGTGTTTCAAGGATATGTAAGGCAGACTTTTCTAGAAGTGCGTGAGTGATGCCACAGAGATTTAACCAAATCTAGATTTTTATTTATACTGAGACATAAAATACTCTAATGAACTGAAAATATATGTTATCTGCTGTTTTAACTGAGAGAAAAATCTAAATATTTTCTGTTGAATTGGAGAAATAGTAAAGAGGTAAGACAAATGCTTGCCTTGTAAAAGTCTACTCTGGTTCTACCCTAAGCACCACATATGAACCCTTGAGTACTTCCAGGACTGACAAAAGAGACAGGAACTTTCCCTTAGGAAGCTACACCCCAAACTTTATACCTTCAAAATTAACAAATACAAAATTAAATAAATAAACTACTATCATCAATGCTTCATCTAGAGATAGTCTATGAAATTATAAGTGTGAATAGATAAAGTTATTCAAATTCCCTCTAGCCTGGAATAGATATTAGGCCTTCTTGGCATCTTTCTCCTGTAATAATTCATTCTCTTTGCTCTTAATGTCATAATTCTTTCTCCACTTCATCACTTTCTCCCTCCAGAATGTTTTCTCTAAATCCTTCTTGATTCTGTTACTTGCTATGCATTTTCTATAAACTCATTGGTTGTCTGAATTTTGTCATAAATTTTATGCTTATTTTGCAAGGTAATATTTATTTGTAGAAATGTATCTACAATGCAATGTATCTACAAATCTGTATTTCACTTGGAGACATTCTTTTTGTTTGTTTTTTTGTTTTTGGGCCACACCCAGCTGTGCTCAGGGGTTATTTCTGGCTATCTCCTCAGAAATAGCTCCTGTCAGGCATGGGGGACCATATGGGACTCCGGGATTCTAACTGACCACCTTAGGTCCTGCAATGACTGCTTGCAAGGCAAACACTGCTGTTCTATCTCTCTGACTCCACTTGGAGACATTCTTAGGATCGCTAGCCTGAAATCTTAAAATATTCATGAGAGCCAGTTATATGTCAATCTCAGAATATCCTCAAACTCAAAATTCCTAAAACTAAGTATTTACTGATTAGTTATAATCCTGATTTTGGTTAACCACCAAGTCCCTGAATAGAATATGAAAGTCACAAAAAAAAAATAAAAAGAAACTCACTCTACATTCCTCCTTCTTTCATGTCCTTCATTTAATCACATTGGTCCCTCTAAACTCCTTGCTCTACATTAGGTAACCCCTCATGTTTTTAAAGAGCCCAATTTACAATCCACATAAAATCTCAATTCTCACTTTTCTTTCAAGTAAACATACATTTCCACAGAGGACTTCATAATACTTACAATGAATCACACCTTTCTGCCTTATTTATTAATTGGTGCCACCAGCTAATTATTTTTTTATATAATACTAAGTCATCATAATTTGATATTTGCTTCTTCATTTGCCATTTAAAAACCAACAAATAAATGTTTGGGTTTCTGCTACTTCCTCACAGACATGCTCTTTAAGGGCCTAAACTATAAAGTTGTGTTCCTAAGCATTACATGATATGTCATGTCTTCATTCCTCACAAAACTTACTTGGCAACATTTGTCTCAAAATATCTGCTTGATTATCTTTATTAGCATGCTTCACACCTAACCAGAAGTATGTTCTTTTATGTCTCAACACACTGTTGTTTATTATTTATTTTGGTATCCCAGATTAGTCTCCCAACTTTGTAAAGAGGACTGTGGTGCCTAAGCCAAATTTTGGACTGATACCGAGAAGATTTTCATGGGCTGTGTGCCAGGATGACACAAAGCTCATGAAGCTTTCCACATTTTTTGTTGTCACTTTTGTTTGTGTCTTGTTTTGACTTTGGGGCCATACCCAGTGTGCTTAGGATTTACTTCAAGTTCTGCACTTAGCAATCACTCATGGGAGGCTTTGGGGACCATATAGGATGCTGGGGATCGAACCCAGGTTGATTGCATGCAAGGAAAACACCCTACTCCCAATATTATCTTTCTGGTATTAGTATTCTACATTTAAAAATAAAGAGCAGTTATTTGCAATAGCTGAGTTTTTGGTACATAATATTTCAACACCAGTGCTCCCATGCTCCATCATCCCCCACTCTCAGCCCTGATAGCCACCTTGTCTGGCACATTACAAAGTTTGGTGGTTACAGTTTAGATCTCATGTTTTCATAGTGTTTTGTGAGTCTGTGCTTTAGATTTATAACTGTATAAGTTCCCACATCACTCTCCCACATGTAGTGCAATGAATTAGAGGGACCAATGTGATTAAGTGAAGGATATGAAGGAACAAGAAATAGGGTGACTTTCATATGCTCCTCAGTGACTTAGAAGTTAACCAAAATCAGAATCATAATCAAAGCCCTGATCCCTATTTCTCCATTACTACCCTTTCTCATCTTCCTTCCTGACTTGTTTCTTTCCTTTCTTTTTCTTCCCTAATCTCTGGGCCAAGGATGATCTAAACACCCTCCTCCCTCATTTACTACATTATATTTCCTCATTCAATTATTCTATTTACCACACATAAGTAAGATTATTTTAGGTTTTTCTTTCTTCTTCTGACTTACTTTACTCAACATAAAATCTTTCAAATCAAAGTAGATTGCCACAAAATGCATGGTTTCCATTGTTTCTTGAAACTGCATAATATTCCATTGTGCTATGTACCACATCTTTATAATCTATTCATCTGTTGTTGGACTCCTAAATTGATTCTATATCTTAGCAACTGTAGTAAATGCAGCAGTAGAAAATGGGATATTAGGACAAAAATTTGTGGCTTATTATATTTTCCTCCGATCCTTTCCCTTGTGCCAAAGCGAGTACACCAGGCTCAAGTTTCCTTCTGCAGTGCTTATTATAACAAAACAATGGTATATTAATACAACCAGACTATTATTTATATAAATAATATGATAATAAATAAAACATCTTAAGTTTTATTAGATAAAACCAGATTATGAACTGCATGCCTGTATCCCTCTGAAATTATTTCTTTTTGTGGGGGGGCACAACCAGCGATGCTCAGGTATCTGCTCCTTCTCTGCACTTAAGAATCACTCTTGGTGGACTCAGGGACCAAGTCCATATAAAATGCTGACAATTCAACCCATGTTTATTGAGTCCAAGTCAAGTGCTATTTCTATGGCCCCCTTCTGAAATTATTGTGTTGAAAATATAGCACCCATTAAGGTGAGACCTTTGAAAGTTAATTTGCCATTAAGGTGGGACCTTAAAAAATGGGACAGGTGGATGGGTAAGGATGTCTGCCATAGAAGCAGACTGGTGGTGGGGAGCAGGAGGAAACTAGTGGTTGTTAATGTGAACTGGTGAAGTGAAGAGTGTTGGAACACTGTCTGACTGAACTCAACCATCACAACTTTGTAAATGTGCACTTCTTCATTTTTAAAATTTATTTAAAAATTTTAAGTGAAAAAATTCAACATTCCATATGGTCCCTTGAGCACTGCCAGGAGTAATTTCAGAGTGCAGAGTCAGGAGAAACCCCTGAGTACTGTCAAATGTGGCACCAAAACAAAAACAAAAACATTAAAAATGGGGCTGAAGCCATAGCACAGTGGCGATGGCACTTGCTTTGCAACTGGCTGAGAAAAGTTAGATCCCTGGTATCCCATATGATCCCCTAATCCTACCAGGATCAATTTTTGAGTGCTGAGCTAGAAGTAACCTGAGTAATGACAGGTGTACCCCAAAACAAAAACAAAGAGTGAAAAAGTGTCAATTTTCTGACATATGATACAAATTTGGCATTCCATATCCCATATACCAGAAAATAGAATACACTAAAATCTAGTCATCTGCTATTTTCCAACTCCCTTTCTTTAGTTCTATGAGAAATAAATATCTTATTTTTGAACTTGTCTGTGTGGCATTTTGTTATACAGTAGTCTGATAGATACATGTATGCAAACTTCTATTATATTTATGGAACTTAATATCAAAACTAAATACAAAAGAGTGAGAAATATATATTCTGTAATAATTGTGAAATTAATGTATATAAATAGAAAACACTTTACCTCTTTATAGGACACAAGCAAAAAAATTTCAACATCAAACGTATAGTCAATTCTTTAACAGTTTTCAAGCTGTAGCAAAAAGTTACAAAACACGGATTACAAAACATGAGTTTGCTTATGACAAGTCATAAGTCTAAAAGCACATGCTTTTATCAGTTATTTTTCATAGTCTTCTATTTTTTCTTCCTGTATATATACTGGGTATTTTCCCTTTTTTGGGCCACACCTTCCTCTATGTTCAGGTCAACCTGTATTTCTTGGGGGACCATGTGATGCCAGGATTAGAACCAGGGCCAACCTTATGCAAGGCAAGCAAGCACCTTAGACTTTGTACTCTCTGCTGAAGATATTTTTACTAACTCTATGCTTATAGGCACCTGGATCACAAAATAAATCTTGATATCACAAGTATTACAAAATTTTCTATTAGTACTAAATATTTACTCATAGTAAATGAACAAATAAAAAGTCACACAATTTTATACAGAACTAAAGAAGAAAGTAGGTCAAAATTTACTTTAATCTGTCAACAGAATTTTCTGTTTTGGGACAGGGGATTTGGAAAGTACTTGGCAGTGGTTAGGCTCTTTGTTCAATAGTGGTTCCACTAGTAGTGCTCAAGAGATCATGCTGTGCTGGAGATCAAACTAGATTCAGCCCTCTGCAAAGCAAGAACCTTAAGCCTAATTCTCTCTCTCTAGTACCTGGCCCAGAATTTCTAGATAGTCAGCAATACTTAGATGAACAAAAAAATTTTCATCGAAAGAAATTAGTTTTTAATAACTAATTAGTGTTTGGTAGAATTTAGTTTCTTTCTGTGATTATTATATATTATAGAGAAGGGATAGATAATTAAAACCTGAAAAAATGAAGAAAGCAAAAATAAAAAAAATTTAGGGGCCCGGGAGATAGCATGGAGGTAAAGCATTTGCCTTTCATGCAAAAGGTCATCGGTTCGAATCCCGGTGCCCCATATGGTCTCCCATGCCTGCCAGGAGCAATTTCTGAGCATGGCGCCAGGAGTAACCCCTGAGCACTGCCGGGTGAGACCCCCCCAAAAAAATGAAGAAAGCATAATAAAGTTTATATGGGGAACCAAGTGGCCTACAAAGTCATGATATTTAAATTCTTATTTGACATTCTCAGATATTCTGCAAGAAGTCTCTCTTTTACAAAGAGATGGTAAATGGAGAACATGGCCAACATGGATACAAAAAGAAAATTATATTGTTCTTGATTATTAGCCTGATATAGGTGGTGATTGACTGCTTATCCAACTTTTTAACTGTATAGTGTAAAAATTAAGAGTAAAAATACAAGACAGTCTTGTTTTACCAAAACATAAGTCTCCAAACACTAACACCTTAAAAGATATTTTATTCTTAGATTTTTACTACTAATTTTTTCAATGACCTTTACTAGCATATGAACCAAGAAAGAGACAAAAAGGACAGTAAAAGACAGAAGAGTGTCAGTTGTTTCATTTCATGCAAGCTCAAAGGCAGGAGCCCTCTGGAAACATGAACTCAATCTCTCCAGTCTGTGGGCATTCCTAAGGCTCTGAGTCTCCTGTCATTCCACCCTGACAACAGTTCAAAAACAAATGTGTCTACATGTGGATCAGGAAAAACAGACACGTCAACATTTTTCATTTCTGGGCTGCATTCCATGACTCACGATCTCTTTTTTGCATTTGCTGAGATGACTGAAGGTTCCACGTTCCAAAAGGCCTTAGTTCCACTCAGGCCTTCCAGGTCTCCTTGAACCACTTGAGCATGCAAGAAACTAAACAATGCACGAAAGAGCCTTGCTTTAAAGATGGCCAGGTGTGGGAGCATCCAACATAAGTTCTTTCTTTTCAGTGAGAACTTCAAATAAAGCTGTAAACAGCCTTTGCTTCCCTCTACCACTGGCAAGAATTCCCAGTGCAGCACAGAAAAAGCAAAAGTCAGTTGCCTCCTTTCTTCCCCAGAGTCCCAAGACTGGGAGATGCAGGCATGCACTGGCTCTGGAGAAAGGAAGAGAACATTTAATGCAGCAATTTCCTCACACCTTCTCTCCTTTCTGGCTTTTGCCAGAAACTAGAGCATGGCTTGGGAGTTTTAAAAACCTGTTCACCCTAGGTTAACAAACTGAAAATTTCTTAAATTACCAGTGAAGTGCTAGAATATTTCAAGAGGAAGGAATGTGTTTTGGAAAGTGACCTATGGAGGCAGCCCAGGAGAATGCCCAGGTGCTGCCTTCTGTCAGGGTATAAAGAAAAGAGGGTGAGTGACCTGAACTATTACCAGATTATTGCAGGTATGGGCATTCCTACACTGGCTCTGAGTTTATGAAAAGATAAATGTGCCTTGTTCTGTGCTTCAAGATATTATATTCTCTGTTCCCAGCACATCTCAATATATATGGACAGTGATCACTAGAAACGTCAACTTGCTCCATATGTTTGGATCAAACCAGTTCAGCTGCTAACAGGAAGGGATGCCAGAGGACTGATGCTTTATAAGCAATAAATTCTTATTCCCTTTCTGACATTGCTAATTTCTCTATCAAGGACACAATCTTACAGTAGCCATAAGCTCTACAGACTTAAAAAATATAAGTCACAGACCATTCATTTATTTACTTTTGTGGACAAGAAAGGGGTATAAATTTTGTTTAGATTTCTTACAGATTATTATTCTCAGCTCTTAACTGCTCAAAGGGTAAGACTCAAAAGGAACAAAATTTAATCTTGAAAACACCCCATTGTATTGTGCTTTATATATGTACTTTTTCTCCCTTTATAGTCTTTTCATTTTGTTGATTACTAAAAATAGTAAGTAAAATAATTGGTAGGTGATTAAAAATTTTAACAAAAAGAAATGACTGTAGGTAGTATTTAGATCAGTCCCTAATTATTATTTTACTGTTTGTAACACTAAAATAACAATTACTGCTCAAATTAAAATAATGATTCTATTTTTTATGATTCCCATTTTAAAACAAAAGAAGCACCTTTAAAATTTTGATGCACAAATGTTTGCCAAGACAATTTTGACTTATGCTTTAACTCTTTAGTATCAACCAATTCAGGAAAGGCTTAGTTTCATTTATTGAAAATAAATTATTACATATATATATATATATATATATTTTACATTCACTTCTTCCAGATAACTTATGATGCAGTTAGAAAGTCAAGGTGACTGGGGCCCGGAAGATAGCATGGAGGTAAGGCGTTTGCCTTTCATGCAAAAGGTCATCGGTTCGAATCCCGGTGCCCCATATGGTCCCCCGTGCCTGCCAGGAGCAATTTCTGAGCATGGAGCCAGGAGTAACCCCTGAGCACTGCTGGGTGTGACCCCCCCCCATAAAAAAAGAAAGTCAAGGTGACTCTGGTTTTTAATCAGTGCTAATCAATTCCACTGAAGTCTCCCAATAAGGTATCAGTACAGACAGTCTGATTATTAAAACCTTTTCAGTAGGAAATGTGAGGCAACCTGAGGCAGTTAGAACACCAGAGACACAGAACAGGGTTGGAAGGAGCCCAGGTTCTAAGAGTCAAGAGCATGGCTAGAGGATTGATCTGGAGTTGAGAATAGCTAAGGAAGGCCTTTAATTCCCCTTCAGTGTAATTCCCCTTCATCTTTCTAAACCTCACTCTGACAGCAGTGCATAGATCATTTTGGATCCTATAATATAAGCACAGTCAACCTAAGACTCAGCCCTTGGTAGTCAAACTCCCATCTTTGTGTGTGTGTGTGTGTGTGTGTGTGTGTGTGTGTGTGTGTGTG
>PVKC010018349.1:0-19684 GCA_004027635.1 Crocidura indochinensis
AAAAAAAAAAAAAAAAAGCCGTAGTCTAGAATTTGAGATATGGCCTGCACAACAACCATGATCTCTAGCTTCGAAGGTCCGTCTGGGGCAATTGCAACAGAATGGGCCCTCTGGAAACTTCCTAGGATCAACGCAAAGACCAAAACCGCCAACCACAGAAGACGGATTAAAATGACCTGAGGAAGCAGAACTTCTAGAACCACAAAGAAAGACTTCATCACAAGTTCCACACCTTGACTGGTGTAGATACCAAGATCTTTAGATATGGAGGTCTGATCTTATCACCCAAGACGGAGCAAAAGTCTTCCAAACACCACGAAAGCACGAAGAGAAGAATAAATGAGCCTGTACGGAGTCTATAGTTAATCTCATGACAATATACTCTAAGGGTGGAGAAAACCTGTATCTCTTAGGCCAAGGGAATTCCTCTTTGAATGACCCCAATATTTACTGTGCCTGTGCAGGAGGGAAAAAGAGGGGGGGAAAAAGGCACAAAATAATTTTTCTCCCTTTTTTCTTTTTTTTTCTTTTATTTTAATTTATTTTATTATATTTTAATTTTTTATTTATCTATATAGCTTTTGTCAACTTCTTTGTTTTGGAGCGGTTATTAAAGTTAATGTCTCCATTTACATATATATAAAATATATAATATATGTATAATATATATTTATATATTCTTCCTTTCTCTTCTTTCTCTATGTGCCCTGCCATGTTTTTATATCAAGATCATGGCTTTTGTGTGGTGTTTACCTTTATTGCTGGAATGCTCACTGGATATATTATTTCACGTGACACTCTTTTTTGGACTGCTGGAGTGATCCACCGTTTTCCCCTGCATCTCTCAAACCAAGGATGAGAGGCTCTAGAAGGACCCCACCCATTTTCGGTGTATTTGATTTTTACTCCAGTGTATTACTTTTCCCTTCTTCAAACAAAACCATGTAACTTGATCTACTAGTCCCAACTCCCAGTTACAGGAGGAAATAAGGGAGCTATCAAGTCCACACAGGTGTAAGAGCACTGGGTAGCAAGTTAGGCACAGAGGAGACCACGTACTCTTGCAGGCCTGGGGCTGAGGGAGGTAGATATGGGAGGTAGGATGGGAACGGAGGTGTAGGGAGAACAATTCGGTGAAGGAAATCCCCCTGATATTAAGTTATCATGTACCTAAAATATTATTGTCAACAAGAGCTTTCTTTACATGCAAAAATTAGGGGTGAGGGGAGGACAACTTTGGTGGTGGGAATTCCCCTGATTCAATATTAATATGTACTTAAAATATTACTGTGAAAGATATGTAACCCACATTGCTCAAAATAAAAATTATTATTTAAAAAAAGTGAAAAGGGGGTGCCAGAACTATTCCTAACTTTATTTTTCAATCTGTCAGTGAATTTCCACTGAGGAGAGAAGAGTTTACCAGAGGAGAATAAAGGAGAAAGCAAGAAGACTTTCTGAGACAGAATCTGTGCCCCCATCTGCAAAGGGCTACAACAGAGGAGGTTGTCACCACCTCTCCTCAGAGAACTCTTGGGCTTGTGCCAAAAGAAGTACTTATCAGATGATGGTAGACAAGAGGAGGGACTGTGCTATCATAGAACATGGAATCTCAGTCATCGACTGACGCTGATAAAAAATAGCCATAGAAAAAAAATAAAAAATAAAATAAAATAATTAGGCATAGAATTCTTTGTACCTCAAACTACATCTCAGGCAGATCAATTTCATTCTAAAATGTATACCTGTGAGCAGTCTGCTCACTTGTCCATATCCAAGATGGCATTGATGCTTTTCAAATGCTGAAGATGAAATAATTTAACTACAACTTTCACCTAATCTAATAACCATGGGACAAAAATAAAAAGACCTATGCTTGGCAACATTCCCTAAAGATGTATTAGTTCAAGATCGAGCCTGTTGGTGCAGATTCATTTAGGTGGAACTGGTGGGTTTGCACCTGAATCTGGATAAAGCCTAAAAACGTCCATTTTTCACATGACTGAAGTGGGTTTTATCTGAGAGTCTCCTGCCTCTGCCTTCCTTCTTGGAGAGGCTTTGCTTCTCCCAAAATTGTTACTAGAGCTTCATGCATTCATGCAACAGTTTGGCAACTCTAGTGTGCCAAGCACTGGTCTAGGTTCTACATTCCAGGAATGAACTAGGGAGATAAAACATTGGAGTTGGAGAAATGTATCACAAGTATAGAAATCAATAAAACACCAACAGATACATCTTGGGTTTTAGTTAGATAAGTAAATTGAAGAAAACTAAAATAGAACAAGAGTTCACAAATTCCAGGGTAGTCCTCTGTGGGAGAAGCATTTCATGGGGACTGAGTTCAAGTGAGGGAGTGATCACATAAGAACATGTTTTCTGCAAAGAACAAACAGGGAGTGAGAGGGGGGGAGAAGGGTGGCCCACTCGAGGTCCAGTGAGGGGAGAAGGAGGAGCTAGTGTCTCTGAGAAAAGGGGGCCATGGAGAATGCATGTACCTCTGTGGGCACAGTGAGGGTATGGGTTATTAGTACAAGCATGACAAGAAGCTGCTAGAAATTTTGAGTGCTGAATTTTCACATTTCAAAAGACTTCAGTATTATGTTTAGAACATCTGAGAAGAAATGACAGTAGCAGGAGTTCAGGTAAGAGGTGATGTTGGAAGACAATGGCCCCCTAAGGATATACCAGTGTCCTCTCCAAGAAAATGTGACTATGACCTTACTTGGAAAAGGCATCTTTGTGATGTAATCAAGAATCTTCTAGAAGGGACCCTAAATCCAAAATAGGCATCAGAAGAGAAATCCAAGAGATTTGACACACAGGGACAGAGAGATGGCCAAGCCAAGGCTGAAGCAGAGACTGAAGCTGTACCATGAGGAACACCTGGAAACACTCAAGACCAGAAGCAGCAAGGAAGGAGTCTACTACCGAGCTTTCAGATGAAGTTTAGTCCTGAAATCTGAATTTCAGACTTTTGAACAGTTAGTGAAAACATTTCTGCTTCTCTCAGTCACAAAACTTGTGGCAAATTGTTACAGAAGTCTAGAGAAATGAGGACAAGAATTATCACAGTATCCAGGCAAAAGATGCTCAGACAAAAGTGATAGCAAATGAGTAGCCGGTATGATTGACTGAGCTTACAACCTGCAAGTGAAATGAAAGAGGAGAATTTTCTATAACTAATAGGAGATTTCTATTTAACTCACATTCCCTAATTCACCACGCTGAAGTTTTGAGTGTCCCTTAGGCTAGGTCATTCTGGTCATAAGCCCTCCTGAGCCAGAGGGAGAGCCATAAAAGGCAAGACACAAGTCTGGTTGTACACTTGCCCCAAACAGTGTCCTCAATTAGTTCATATTTCTCCCAATACTAGAATTAATCTCAGCCCTCAACTTTATAAAGGAAATGAACCTGCCTTCTCTATGTCCAGGGTTGATGTGAGTTGATCTCAGCAGGGGCAAATATGCTGTACCAAAGAGTCCAAGAGGGTGCCCTCCTCAACATGCCACTGATCTGAAGGATATAAGTCAATCTGAGCCCCTAACCAGTCCTGAGTCTCTTTATCCTAGTTGCAAGACAAATATTCTCATCAACATGTACTGACATGTGACAAAGAAAAATGAGAGCTTCTCCCTCTCTTCCTCCCCTGTTCCCTGATCCCCAGTGAAAAAGAAACCCACTCCATCCAGAAAGTGCACTGGCTTTCACTCAGGGGCTCACTTCTGCCAGTAAAGGTTCCTTTCTGATTCAACACATTGTCCAGAAGGGCCAAATGAAAACATTAAATCCATTCATATAGTAGAGCCAGCACCACCACGCCCACCGTGGAGTTCTTCCCTAATAGATTGTCCCCCTCTCAAGGGACTGCCACCATGAGACAGGCAGACTTGGATATTTTGTCTTTGAGGACTCATAGATATGCTCTGACACTTTCTGATGAGGACATAATAAAGTTCTGCCAAAAATAAAAGGGGGTAATCACTGTCCTTTTGGAGGACGACTATATATAGAGCAGTCAGGAATTTTATCTCTGGGCCCCTTTCTGAGCAAACAAGGCCAGATCGGAATGCATTCTGCAGAATCCTGTGTGATTGCTCAGCTTGAGAAGTCAGGCCACAGCTAATCACTGCTCTCACTCCTGAACGGGAATGAGCACACTACCCTTATGGCTTTGCACTGAAGCAGTGACATTGAAGGGAAAAGACACGAAATTGTGAATTGTTTAAACAGAATGAAGAAAGCTTTCCTTCCTTTTGAGATGCTCCCAATTCAATAATAAAACTCCATGGACGTGACACCCTTGACACATGGAACTAATGATCCTACAGCCTTTTATGGGGAAGAACTCATTAAGTTATATTCTTATGGTGATGTTAAATTTGTCTGAATTTGAGTCACTCTATCTTACCTCCATTAAGGAAATGACAGGGCAGTATTTAGGGACACATGTGAAATTGTAATCGGACAATATTTCGTTCTTTAATACAGTGGCTTTACCAGCTCTACAAGTCACCCAGGTAGTATGGAGCAAAGGCATGAACAAAGAAAACCTGAAGTAAGGATTTTAAAACAATAATCATAATTAAGTCTGTACAGGGAGTATTAAAAGAAAAAAATCAGAAATTCACATCAACATTTTCTCACAAAACTGATATAATTACTATTTAATTCTGGATAATGGCAGAAAAAAGAGAGGCCACAGAGTTCAAACATCGGGTCTCAGACTTCTGGTCATTCTGTTAAGTAACACTATGGCTTTATCCTGTGTGGGGTCTGTGGCCTAGAATTGATGAACCCCATAGACACACACTTGTTTTATGACTAATTCAAATTTAAATTTTTTCCACAGAATTAGCAATCTATCGAATTTTAACTATGATTTCTACGACAGTTGCCTTCTGTGACACCATACTCAAAGTGTCATAAAGTAGCCGTGTTTGGGATTTATTTCACGTTCATCGAGCAGATCCCACAGTGTTCAAAGGAGCAGCAGCCAGAATTGGCACAGTGGTTTCCGGTATTTTCCTCGTGTCTGAAGAGAAACAGGTTGTAAAGGACTAATCAAATGCCGATCTCCTCAGAGCACAAGACGAGTTTCGGAGAAGGAAGGCACTTCCTGCCGATCTCCACTCCCCTGCCACCGGCCTTCTCGCACCTGCAGTGACCCCCAAACCCCAGAGGCTGGAATCAACAAGGAGCAAATCCAATTAATATTTGTGAGGAGATAAAGTAAAATCTTCATAAAAATATAAGAGCAACCTAGATTCTTGCTTTTCAGTAGGAGGAAAATCATTAGGATAATTGACTAATATATGACAAGCTGCAGCTGGTTTGCCTCCTGCTGAATCTTGGGTTTGCCCCGTGCAGTGAAAACCCCAAGAAGTCGTTCAAATATGTCACTCATCCCTCTTGTGACAGCTTTCACTAAATAGTTGGGGTAGAGAGGCTCTGAATGGTGCTTTCAATTTTTCAGTCAAGTCGTTCTGTATTTGCAAAATCGAGTTATTTTCAAATGAGTGCATTTTAACTTTCCACTAAAAGTCCTAGAGAACTGTTGTCTGAGAGGAATGAGTTTTCCTTGGCAATAATCTGAGACTAAACGGTGCCCTCCACTCCTTTTCACACCTGCTAAGATACCCTTGTCCAGATGTGAACCCCAAAGCAATGCAATCCGCTGATACAGAAAGGCCAATGGTACCAAACTGTCCCAGATGCATGGATATAGATTAATAGCAGCCTGATACAGAGACCACGCCTTACCCTCTGAAGCACAGTTGACTATGAACACTGAAAGGAAGATGAAGGATGAAGGGTGCAGGAGAATGAGTGGTTCTATCAATCTCAGCTCCAACACCAAGGCTGTTCCAAGCCCCACTGACTGAGCCCTAAATTTGGGAATATGAATGTGTTTGCAGAGGAAGAGCAAAGAACAAAAGGGAGGGCAGTAAGTTGAGGGCAATAAGAGAGGGCAATGAGTTAGCAATAAACCATTGATGTCTCATAATGTTCCTTCCCAGGCTGACCTAGAAGAACTGAGTGAGTCATGACAGGATTGGGAAAGTATCTCAAAGTTTTTAAAAACCCATCAGAGACTGACACTCTGGAGAATAAATATTAAATGAATTAATTGGAAAACACCTAGAGACTTAAGATGCTGTGTCCAGGCTGTTAAAAGAATATGCAAAACACTGATTTTTGATTTCTCTCTCTACTGCTAACCTAGACAAGGAGCACAAAGCACAGAGACCCCACTTTTAGTTAGACTGGCACAGACTGGGTTCATAAAACTGGAATGCAGGGTAACCCTCAACCTGGCAGAGATGAGATCCCAGGTAGTAATCTTTTGAGGACAGAATTCTGGCTCTCAACTCACTGTAAAATCTGGGGAGCCAGTTACATAGATAATAAAGCTTTCAATTGGAGGCAAGCAGGGTGGCAGAGGACAAAAGTAGACAGGAGCATATTTAGAGGAAAATTAATCTTAGAGAATAAGAGATATAAAGATGCCCGAGAGAAGAGAGAAAGAGCAAAACCACAGGGGAGTCCCCTGGCCTACAGCACAGTGGCCAGAGGCTGTTAGCCCTTAGCACTGTCTGGGTGGTGTTTGCCTACTATCCATCCCACAGCTGGGGTCTGTGCAGGGTGATGTTATTCCAGGGGCAGAAGGAGAGCTCAACTAGCAGTCACTGGCTGGTGAAGATAAGAAGGCTGTGCCAGCGAAGTGCCCAACATGGCCCTGTGACAACTTCTAAGGCCTGGAGTCACATGTTGTCTCTTCATTTCACATAAGTATGTCAGAAGCTTTGCGGTTGCCCGGTTTCTGAAGTCTCTCGGCTTCTTCCCAGAAGCTCCTTTTAAAAACACATCAACAGTTCAAGGTGAAAATTAGCAGGGGCTGATTGAGCATTCATTTTGGAAGAGCAGCTTTGTGAGCAGACAGAGGGCAGGGAGATGAGAGTGAGATTTGAGGTGGATGTGCCTCCCTCGGCTTTTGAATTAGGTGTGTTTAAAGGGAACGTGGACACGAGGGCTGTGGGCAGTGGATAAAATCTACTGGACCTGCTGACACTAAACATTCCTGCTGTGAGTGAAATTCATTTTGGAATACATAAAGCGAAGGCGCCCGGACAGACTTTGAAGACCCGTTACAAAGAATCTGGCCTCTTCCTGCCTTCATCAGTGTGTCGGGCCTCTCTGCTGCTAAAATGCTGCTCCTGCTCAAAGAGAAGCTCAAATCCCAAAGCCCTTCATTGTAGCCATCATTGGAAATTTTCATAGTGGTCCCTATTGAAAACCTGCACTCCCACCCTACACTGACCCATGGAACTATCCACTGCTTAGGTAGCACCCCCAACATGGTGGAAAATGATGCCTACAAGGATTCTGGATGAGAAGGTTGAAGAAATGGAGAACAACTGTCTCATTCATTCCTCTGCATTGCTCTGAGTAGTATTAGCCTAAGAGCAAAAGAAACTAAGTTTGGAGAAGGAAAATTGGGCAAGAGACAAGAAAGTAAAGAACACTTTAAAACAAACAGAAGAAAGCCCAAAACATTAAGAATCTGACTTAGCAATTCATATTTGATTACAAACACTTCCAATTGTTGTGTGTGAAGTAGTTTCTGGGAGACAAAGTCAATTCTCTTGGGACAAAAAGAAAACAAAGTCCACTTCCTAGAATGATCCAGCTTTCCTATCTTTATTTTGTTGTTTAGTAACTGAGAAATTATAAAATTATTCACAATTGGGTTTCAGGCATACAATATTTCAATACCAATCCTTTTACTCCAGTCCACTTCCCTCTGCCAATTGTCCCTTATCCCCCAATTGCCTCCCACCCACCAGTGTGCTTCTACAAAAAAATTAAACTATTTTAAAATAAGTTTTTGCACTGTGGTTTATAGTAGTGTAACTGATAAAACTTCTACTTGATCCACCTTTACTATCTTGAATTTAGAAGATTCAACTCAGTGGATGACAGCCCTGGTTCATGTCATCAGGGACTCTAATTTGCTAGAGATTCCTCCCAGGGAGAAGCCTAAAAGAGCCAGGATGTTCTGCTGAGTTCACCCTAAAATGGGGAAATATACCCACCTCTTCAAGACTCAGGAGGGGGCCAGGAGATAGCATAGAGGTAAGGCATTTGCCTTTCATTCAAAAGGTCGATGATTTGAATCTTGGCATCCCATATGGTTCCCCCAGCCTGCCAGGAGCGATTTTCTGAGCATAGAGCCAGGAGTAACCAGTGAGTGCTGCTGGGTGTGACCCAAAAACAAAAACAAAGATTCAGTAATTGATCAAAACAAAGGCCCAATTTATGGTGGGAATGATGGGAGGGGGATGGCGCTGGGCAATCTGATTTAACTGTTTGCTTTAAATCTCACTCATTGGAAAGCAGTGCTTCTCAATTATTTTCTGTCATGTCCCCCTAGGAAGAAGAAAACATTTTTGCGCCCCCCCCTGCACGACTGTAAATTGTATCTTTATTTAAAAAAAAAAACTTTATCCTGCAAAACAAAAATATATAAAATAATTTGAGCTGATTTTTTTAAATTCCAGGTGATGTCTGGATTAATGGCTACAATGAGCACGTTTTGCAATGCATAGCTTTTCGAATCGGGGTTTGAAGTAGGACACAGCAACTTTCAGCTCCAGAGACATACAGAGGCATAAACACGGGGCTTAGCTTGTTATGAAAGTGTTTGCCAAGGTCACACGCGCCCCCCTTTATGGAGACTTGTGCCCCCCTTGAGGGGCGTACTCCACTATTTGAGAACCACTGCAATAAAGGAATCCAGTCAAGATAGAAACCAGGATGGCTGGAGGTGAGAAATAATAAGAGATCAACTGAAAGCAACTCCCACTTTACCCTTTCACCTTTGTCAAGACAGACTACAGGACAGCAGGTCCTCATCCACAGGAAAATAAAAAAAGTCCAAGGATAGGGTACTACAGGGATACAATCGTAAGAGGCACTATGACAGATTCCAGAGTAGCAAGCTCCATCAAGGAGACACAAGGGACAGGGATCCAACTGTAGCCTCAAACCAGAAACACATGTGACCAGGTTGGGAGAAGGCTAGCTCATTCTGGGCTGGAGGAAATAATACAGCCAAAAAGCATTTACCTTGTATCCAGTTGACCCAGGTTGGATAGCTGGCACCCCTTATGGTCCCTGTATCCTCCAAAAGTGATCTCTGAGCAACCACCAGGTTTGTCCTTCACAGCCCCCAAAATGAAAAAAACACAGGACTGTGTAGAGAGAACAGGGGAAGAACCATGATGTCAAATTCTAAAGCAGACATTGGGGAAATACAAGTGATGCCATTCACTGGTAAAGAGATACTTGGACATTGAAGAAACCTATAGACTCCTATTTGAAATAAACAATAAACTAGCATCCTAAGCAAGTGGAGTTTTGTATGTAAATTTTTTATAGAATACTAAAATAAATAAATAAATAAATGAATAAATAGACTAGGGGAGGAGTGTATGGGGAGATCTGGGGAATCTATTTTTGTACTACCATTCAGTATCTTCTGCTTCATCATGGAATAAATTCACTTTTGTGATAACATTCACTACTATTACCTTTTCATTATGTTATTGTTGTCTTATCCAACTGGTCACTATAACCCGAATCTGTTTATCTTTTGAATCCTTTAAGATGAATAAGCACGTCAACTGCCTTCCATCTACATCCCTTTTCAGAATTTACCAATTTAAAAGTGTGTCTCTTTAAAGCTATCAACCCTGTTGGATTTTTTTTAAAGACTCTTTAATTTCTCCACACATGGATTTCTCCACACACGACATCTGTCTTCACAATTTAGTTGCCATTTATGGAACTTTTCTGGTTACAGTGCTCTGAAATTAAACACACAGCTCAACATTGTGGCATACCTCTTATTAGCTGTACATTCTGGGGTAGCTCTAGTTAGAGATAAGTGATTCAAATCTCACTGCACAGGGTAGTCATTTCCTTCCAGAGCATATGTACAATTTAGCAAACAATTACAGAGAAATGGCATCACACCATTAGCCAAATCAAAGTGACAAAGATGTCAGCAACCTGAGGAAGTTCTTAGAGGCCTCAGTGATCACCATGTTGGTCTCTACCTGAGGTGGTTATCATCTTGAGTCCTCCTTTCATTCTTATTCTTTTTTTAAACTCTGCATCCATTTGACTCCCTTTTATAAAATTTTTATTATTTTGAAATTGGTGGGGAGAGGAAATCCCCAAGGAGAATTTAGGCTATTGTCTGCCCTGGCAATGCCAACAGCCCCCACAGCTATATAGAGTGGAGATTGGGGACCATCCAGTGGCAAGGACAAGACATGTATATTTCAGATATGTGTTTCAATCATTTCAACTATCTACTCCAAGAACTTCTGCTTTTTTATAATTTCACCAACACTGATGCTTTCCTGTATTGAGTTTTATTTATAATTGAGTTTTACTATTTTTTAAATTTATATGAATGCAATCATATACTATGAATTCTTTATTGGTTTATGTTTTTATTTTTGGGCCATGACCAATGGTGCTCAGGAATTACTCTTGGTTCTGAGCTCAGCAATTATAATTGCAGGTTTGGTAGGTACATATGGGATGCCAGGGATTCAACTACATGAGGCAGTTACCCACTGTACTGTACCTCTGGGCTTTCTATCAATTATTTTATGCCTGGCTTTCCTACATTGGTATAATGCTGTTCAGGATTTACTGTTAATTCACTTATATCTTCATGATAGCTTGTTCTCTGCAGAACTGTAATTCAGTGAGCAACTGAGTAACTCTGGTCACTTCATAAATTTTCAGTTGAGAAATTGGTCTCCATAAAGGGGTCAGACAGACTTCTCTCAATACTGACCTCTTCCAGTGTCTCTTGATTTGAGGATCAAAGGGGCAAAGGTTGTGCACAGGTGAAGCAATACCTGGAAACCTCTGGAAAAAAAAAACTTATCAATGCAGATTACGTTAAAATTGGCAAAGACCCTAGAGGTTAAGAAGCTCTTTGCCAGGATCAGTTCTTTGCCCTTTTCCTAATAAGAGAAAGTCATTCTCCTTAGTTTATGACCTAGAGGAAAACAGTTTGGGGATATCCCACGAATAGACATTTGTTAGTGATAATATCTTCTCTGAGAAACTCATTTTTTTAATCTCAGGGTAAAAATGAAGTTGCCCCTCCTATAATATGATAGCTCTGCGACACCCTTAACACAGATAAATGCTTCAGGATGTCTACCCTATTCTTTAGAATTTACTACCACATAATTCATCAAATTGATTTTCTTTGCTCACCCATCTGGTGATGTTCTGATTGCTAAGCCAGTCTGAGAAGAGCCCAGAGGGATGGGAGTTTCCTGTCCTATTGGCAGTACAGTGAGAAGGTCCTTCAACAATAAACCAAGGGTAGGTACTGCCTAATCAGAGCACCTAGTTACTCAACTTGACTGATACTAACCATTGTGCCATACCAACAGATCTTCACAAGTTGCCAACCCCAATGAAGCACACATGGGAACACCACATGAGTGCCTGCTCTGGTGGCCAGAGAAACTACACTTCTGAATGTCACAGGAAATGCCCTGTTTAAAGTTAATCTTTCAATACCAAGAGAAGAGGTACATTTACCTAGAGTATGAGATTTCAAGAGAATCAGACAGAATGAGGAAAGAGAGAATCATATTCCTAATAAAAGAACAAGGCAAAATGTAAATTAGAAAACCTCAGAAATAAAATTAAAAAAACAAAGATAAGCTAACTATCTGATGAAAAGTTCAAAGTAATGGTAATAAATTTGTTCACAAAACCTGAAAGAGTAGATCTGGGAAAATAAATGGGGACTGTAGCGGTGGCACAGCAGTAGGGTTTGCACGTAGCTGACCCAGGATGGACCTCGGTTCGATCCCCGGTGTCCCATATGGTCCTGCAAGCTGGGAGCAATTTGAGCACATAGCTAGGAGTAACTCCTGAGCATCACCAAGTGTGCCCCCCCAAAAAATAAACAAACAAACAAGAATAGATCTGGAAAAGTTTTTTAAAGATCCAAAGAGAAGTTACAGAGTTGAAAACAATAATAAAACTTTAAAAAATTACAAAAGAAGTTTCTAATAACATATTGGATCAAACAGAAAAGCAAATGAGTGAGCAAGAAGAGCTTAAAACTTTATCCATACATACCAACAAAGTACGAAAATACAGTGTTTTGGGTTTTGAGCCACACCAGTGGTGATTAGAGCAAACTCCTCCTGGCTGTATATGCTCAGAGATCAATCCAAGAAATGCTCAGGTGAGCATATATAGAGTCAGGATCAGCATTGTGCAGAGCAAGTATTTTAACTATACTATCTCTATTGCCATAGAAATATTAATTTAAAAAAGTGAGAATATATTGAGACCTCTGAGACATCAAAAGGAATGTTTTTATTTTAAAGGTTCCAGAAGACAAAGAGAGGGTCAGAAAAATTATAGGAATAAGACAAAAGAATATTTTTGTATATGACTGAAAATTTTCTTAGTATTTTCCCTAAAGAAAATAAACATTTACTTAGGAACAGACAAAAAGTTCCAAAGAGATTGACACCAAGATACATTATCATTAAAGTGGCAAAAGTCAAAGATAAAAATAGTAACAGAGGGGTTAGAGAAATAGTACAATGGATAGGGCTCTTGTCCTACAAATAGCCAACCAACCCAAGTTCACTTCCCAGCATCTTATATGGTACCCCATGTCTGCCAAAAGTGGGCCAGAAGCAACCCCTGAGCACTACATTATATGGTTGAAAAACAAAAACAGAAAAAAAAGAAAATATTAACTGAAAAACACCAAGAGAAACCCAGCTTGTTATGTGAAAAAGAAATCCATAATACTTTAGAAATTTTAGAAGCCAGGAAAGTGGCATGATATACTCAGAGTACTCAGAAAAATATTCCAACTACAAATTCTCTGTCTGGCAAAGCTAATATTTAGAAATGGAGGAGAGATTAAGAGTTCTCCCAGATAAGCAAAAGCTAAAGGAATGCATTATCTCTAAGCTGTCCTTATGGGCTATGTTAAAAGAATCACTCAAAATGGAAAAGAAGCAATAATAGCTGAAATCAATAAAACATATGTGTAAGAAAATCAGCTTACTTTAACAAGTAAAATAATCTTATAAAGTATCATGAAGATCAGAGAGAGATAAAATTTAAAAAAAGACTTAAAATCAAGTGGTAAAACTAATACCGCTAAATCAAAAAGAAAGAAGTTTGTAAAAATAATTATAAGGGGGGCCAGCATGGTGGCGCTAGAGATAACGTGTCTGCCTTGCCAGCGCTAGCCTAGGACGGACCTCGGTTCGATTCCCCAGCGTCCCATATGGTTCCCTAAGAATTAAAAGCAACAGAATATAAGAAATGGTCTACAAAACTGAACATACCACTGCAGGGTAAAGGGGCATTGAGGGGCAGAGAATGGGGCAAGTGGTACTGAGGCAATGGTGAGGGAAGCAGACACTGATGAAGGGCATAAAGTTGGAATAATGTTGAATGCATGAAATTCCATCACTATCAGTACTGCAAATCACAGTGACTGAAATCTTTTTAAACATAAATATATTTTAAACATGAATATATAAATATAAAAGGATGCCTATAATATAAATATGTCAAAGGAGACATCAAAAATATAAACTAAGTGAAAGGGAGGAGAACAAAAGATATGAAGTTGTGGGATGTGTTCATAGTCAAGTAGTCCTCAATCTAAAACAGAACATCATATACATGGAAAGTTTTGTCTCTCATGGTAACCATAAAGCAAAATCTTATACAATGAATATGGAAGGTGTTACTAAGCTATTTGATTTTAGTTGATCTTTCTGTTATTTGCCTTACTTCTAAGCATAAGGTATCTTCGATGCTATGTTGACATATAATTTGGTGTATTCCTACTTGGATAACTGTATTGGAAATTTTGGAGTTGTCATGCTGCTGCATATGAAGCTGTGTGGTTCAGGAATCCCAACAAAATAGCTGATACTGCTTTGTTTGTGGGGTGTGGTTTCAGTTGCCAGGTCTTCTAAAAATATGAGTAGGTGTGTGTGTTGGAGGATACTTGTACTCATTCTGACAAATTCCTGGTATTTTAAAATTTAAAGTAAAAGTTTTGGTAAAAGGGTGCTTTGTAAGCTTTAAAATATTATAATATTGATAGTATTGTATATATATTATCTATAGGCAAGTATTTTATTTCTCCTCAGAAAGAATTCTTTTTCTTTGCAGCCTGACTGAATATTGTATGTTTTACATTTGTATTGATAATCACCTATAAAATGAAGAGAAAGAATATAATAAATCGCTAAATGCTAAGAACATTACCCCAAATAAATATTAATTCTCTTTATACATGAAGAAAATGGAATTTTACAGATCAAAGTTCTAGATAGTTTTACATTTTAAGGAAAGGTAAATGAACAGTGAAGTATCTTTTTTGGCAAAAAAAAAAAAATTCAAGAATCACAACAGTTACCTGTTTCTTTTGGACACTGGATCTGTTAATTACTCACCAAAGTTTAGATTGGACAGCTGCAACGTGACTTCATTCGGTATCCAATATGAAATGCTTTTGGCAGAGAATTGGTTTCTCTTTTCCCACCAGGAAAAAAAATGAATTGAAAGACTTTACTAAAAATGAGTAAAACATTAAAAAAAGGTAGCTCTAGGTATGTGAACCTATAATAAATGTTGATGTATAAGGAAGAGATACATGGACAGATAGAGGTGTATACAGACATATGTCAAGTAGTGTAAATTACATATAATTAGCTAAAAGTGGTTTAAAATAGGAGAATTTATCAATGAGAAACAGAAATGCTCTCAGGTTAAAAAAATTGATGCGTGTTAACAAAATCTGTATTTAATTTTGGCATATATATTGAGAAGAGACATCTGGAACTTGGGTGTTGCTGTTTAAATTACCAGAAGCATCTGTTCGTCCTTAGTTTTACCCCCTGAAATCAGAGAAAAACTACACCATAAAGATATCTGGGTAAAATAGTAGATGAAAATATGACATGCTCTATTTAATATGCGAGTGCAAAATAATACTGTCATAGCTTTCTAATTTTAGTTTTAGGTTCTATTTCTAGCCACCAAGTAAAATATGGTTAAATGCTTTCATTTTCTATATAACTTACGATTTATGAAATTATTAAACATAGAAATTAAATGTTCTATTTCTGCTTTATTAAAATAATTAAGAGTTAAGAAAAACTGAAATATTTAGAGATTTGAGTCAGCAAATAACCCATAGGCTGTGTTGAATTCATACTACCAACATTTTTTAAATCTTAAAAATATTTAGCATAAATAAAAGAGAAAAGCCATCTAAATCAAAAATAAAGAAGTTTGTAAAAAAACAATTATAAGGGGGGCCAGCATAGTGGCGCTAGAGATAAGGTGTCTGCCTTTCCAGCGCTAGCCTAGGACGGACCTCAGTTCGATTCCCCAGCGTCCCATATGGTTCCCTAAGCCAGGAGCTACTTCTGAGCGCATAGCCAGGAGTAATGCCTGAGCATTACTGGGTGTGCCCCCCAAAAAAAAAACCAATTATAAAGAACTATTTAAAGTAATTTTACTTTTCTTTAATGAAAAACAGATTTTTCTTAAAAAAAAAAAAGGAGAGTATGCACACAGAATCCCAAATATCCAATTCAGTTCATTAAAAACTTAGAAATGGACACCTGTATCAGCCAATTCCATAAATTCACTCTATTCTCAAAAGACATGTAAACCAAGCCATGAAAAATCATGGGTACAACTCACAGCTGCAAATGGGACAATCTCAGAAAGAGAGGTTGTCCATGTCCTGGCCCTGCCACCAACCTGCACCTACCACCCACAATTACTTCTTTGCCATTGACCCAACATCACCACGTATCCACTGATCTCTGCAGAAATGCCTAACCAGCCTAAAACTGCCTAAAATTTTCTGGTATGCTGGTATTTGAATTAACAACACCAGGAATTTGTCAGAATGAGTACAAGTATCCTCCAACACACACACCTACTCATATTTCTAGAAGGCCTGGCAACTGAAACCACACCCCACAAACAAAGCAGTATCAGCTATTTTGTTGGGATTCCTGAAACACACAGCATGACAACTCAAAAATTTCCAATACAGTTATCCTAGTAGGAATACACCAAATTATATGTCAACATAGCATCGAAGATACCTTATGCTTAGAAGTAAGGCAAATAACAGAAAGATCAACTAAAATCAAATAGCTTAGTAACACCTTCCATAAAGACTTAATGACATTATTTGAGAAATATAATCATTTTCACAAATTTTCTTTTTATTGTTCTTGTATTTAATAATTTCATTACCACTTATCTGTAAATAGATATAAAATGTATTACTCCAGGTCTGCCAAGGGTACAGGTTTGGGGATTGGTGGGAATTTGGGAGTAGTGGTGAAGGGAATAAAATACTGGTGATTGAATTGATATTGGAACATGAATGGCATGAACAAATCATGGAGCATAAATAAAGTTAGTTATAAAACAAAAATTTAAAGATGACTTCTTTTAGCTGGGTTTAGAGTTCAAAGTCACCAGTGTAAAATATGACTCACTTGTGAGTGGCCCTGAGTTACATATGACCCAAAACACTGTCAGGCATGATTTTGATGTCCTTGGAGTAACAAGGTGGCTAATAATCTGTAAGTATAATTTCTATACATCCCCATCCAAGTCCACATGTAAGGTCCCTATTTTTTTTAAAAAGTTCTGAAAATAAAAAAGGAACATTTAGGGGTCAAAGAAATCTGTGCAGGGGGATAAGGAATCACTTGCTTTGTATCATGCCACATATGGTTCTCCTAAGCATTTCCAGAAGTGACCTCTGATGCAGAGCCCTGAGCATCTCCAGGACTGACTCAAAAAAAAAAAAAAGAAAAGAAAAAGAAAAAATATAAATTAGGAACTTTTTGTTCCCAAGAGCAGCATCACCATAAAGACAATTAAGCAAAACAAAGTAGAATACACAATAGTATAGGTATTGAAACAAGTGGAAGAACAATAAAAAATGCTGAATATCAGTCCTCTTTTCCTACCTTCTACCTTCCAATTTCTATTACTTTTTGTTTGTTTTGTTTTTGTTTGGGGGGTGTATTTTGTTTTGGTTTTGGACCATACCCATTGCTAAGAGGTTGCTCCTGACTCTGCTTGCAAGGCTTACTCCTGGCAGGGATTGGAGGACTACATAGGATTCAGAGTATAGAACCCAGGTCAGCTGCATACAAAGCAAGCATGTTACCTGCAGTACTATCACTCCAGACCCTCTGTTTTCTATGTTTTTATTAATATATTTATTTAAGCACCATTATTACAAACATGCTTGTAGTTGGGTTTCAGTCGTAAAAAGTACACCCCCCCTTCACCAGTGCAAGTTTCCCACACCCAAAGCCCCCATCTCCCTTTATTATTTTAAGAAAATGCAACACATGGTTGACATAATTCATCATAATACATTTATTTCCAGATTAATAAAGCAAAATTATTCTAAATAAAAAGTAAAGTGAAAGCGAATAGAACAAAAAGAAGTAAAAAGAAATACAAAGGCAAGCTCATTTGCAAAAGTTATTTTATCATCAGTGAAGTCATTAATACAATGGCAGAAGGTTTAGTAAGTTCTTGTTATTTATCCAATCTGTTAAATTGGAGTTTTCCTTTAGGGATAACAACATCAAACAAATGAAGTTTTCCAGAAATTCAAAGCTACCATACTATGTATTTTAAGAGCATATACTCAGCTGCAGGACCTCATGGAAGAAGACCCAATTTGAAAATAGTGACTACATATGTGGGTATAGTTACAGCTGCCAGATTTCTTTGGAAGAAGGAAGATATTTGGAAGCATGCTTGCACTCACTCAAAGAAAAGTCCTGGTGATATCAACCCAACAACCAGCATAACTGAAATGTGGTCAGATCAGCATCCCCGCATGGAATCATAAAGGATCAAGGATGAGGCAGGCTAGAGGGAAACAGTGATTCTGGATGATGAAGGCAGCAAGCATGGCTTCCACGGGGTGGAAGCTTGCCCCATCCTCTCCCCCTGAGATAGCCAGTTTTGTGTTGAGTGGGCTAGGGTAGCCATAATCTTTTACACTGGGTTTAAGACTGCTTTGAGAAAAGAGTAAGTCTATGGAGCTGGCCCTTTTCAAACATGGTAACTGTACTAGTAGGCGTGGTTATAGCTACCAAACTTTTCTGGAAGGGAGATATGGAGAATGGTGACCGCACTTGTCCCAAAAATGCCCTGGTGATATCAATCCCACAACTGATAAACCTAAGTGTGGTCAGATCGTCATCCCCACAGAGATTCTGGGTGAAGGCAGCAAGCAGGACTTCAGAGAATAGGGGTTTGTTCTACCTCTCCTTCTGAGATGGTCAACTTTGTATTGCGTAGGCCAGCGTAGCCATAATATTTCATGGCTCTGTATACTTCTCCTTTGAGAAAAGAGTGAGTCTATGAAGCTGGCCCAATTCTAAAATGGTGACTGCATTTGTGGGCATAGTTACAGCTGCCAGGCTTTTCCAGAAGAAGGAAGATACTGGGGAGAGTGGCTGCACTCATCTAGAAAAAAGTTCTGGTGATATCAGCCCAACAACTGACACACTAGAAGTATGGTCAGATAGGTGTCCTCCACAGGGTATCTTAGATGATTAGTATTGATGCAGGTCATCAGAAAACAAAGAAGGCAGCAAATATGGCTTCAGCAGGGAGGGGTTCTCCTCCTGAGATCGCCAGATTTGAACTCCGTGGGTTGGTGTAGCCATGATCTTTCATGGGTGGATTTACATCTTGTTCAAGAAAAGAGTTAGTCTATAGAGCTGGCCTGGTTCAAACGTGGTGACTGCATTTGTCTTCTATGTTTTCACATTAAAAATTAATTCTATAGGTTTATTTTTAATTTCAAGAAATCATTTTAAACCAGAATAGAATTTTATAGTATTTTGGTGCTTAAATAATTCTCATAATTGAGGAATCCGGGGATACAAGAGGATACCACTCTACTAGCAAAGCAGTGATCATACATGTTGTAATTAAAGATAAGTTACCTTTATTTTTAAGAGACCTGTTACTCATATCTATGTAAATTTTGAACTTTTGTTCGACATTTTCACAACTTTATACCTTTTTTTTTGGGGGGGGGGTCACAACCAGCAGTGCTCAGGGGTTACTCCTGGCTCCATGCTCAGAAATTGCTCCTGGCAGGCACGGGGGACCATATGGGGCACCGGGATTCGAACCGATGACCTTTTGCATGAAAGGCAAACGCCTTACCTCCATGCTATCTCCTGGGCCCCAACTTTATACTTTTTCTAACAGAATCAACAATTTATGTTTGCAGTTAAAACTTATTCTTTCCTCCCTGCTCTATTCTATCTCCTATTCCATATAGTTTTGAAGTACAATTTTAATAAAGCTATAACTTCTTGTTTACAAAATCAAATCAAAATCAAGTTTCTTGGTGTATCAACTGTCTGTCTGGGTAGACAGACGGTTGATACACCAAGAAACTTGATTTTGATAATAATTTTCCAAAAATTAAAAGTATTTTTAAAAAGACAGGACTCATACAAATTTAAAATACACACATTTAGGTTATATAGATTAAATGCGCTGATGA
>PVKC010018350.1:0-19685 GCA_004027635.1 Crocidura indochinensis
CTGCTCCTAAGCTTTATCTTTCTCATCTCTTTCTCCAGATCTCTCTGTCTCCTTTTCTGCTGCTCTACATGCTTCCTTGCTGAGTTCCAGCCCCCTGGAAACCCTTGTTTAATAATCTGCAAGCCTCTTACTTTATCTCTCTCTGTCCTTTCTGTCTCTGTCTCTTTCCCTTTTCCTCCCTTTCTCCTCCTCTATCCCCCTCTCTCCCCTGCAAGGCCGAATCCTCTACCTGCACATTCCAGATATGGGCTGTTCTGATCATTCAGGTGGGATAAACAGGGTGTTGGGGGGACGGAATACCCATATTCTTCATCTTTTTTTGTATTAGAAAACAAAAATATGAGAAGTTAAAAATCTCCCTGAGGTGGGAATTCCATATCCATCTCAAAGTTTACAATGTATACAATTATTCTTAAACAAGCAGCCACTTCTCTGTTCCTTCTCTGACTCTTTCTCTGTCTTCCTTTCAGCAGCTCTTCTTGCTTCCTTGCTGCCTCTCTCTCCCCCCAGCCAGCACCTTTTATTCTTTTTTAATAAAATCTTTAAGCACCATAATTATAACCATAATTGTAGTTAGGTTTCATAAACAGAACACCCCCCCTTCACCAGTGCAACATTCCCACCACCAATGCACCCCTCCTTCCTCCCCCACCCCTGCCTGTATTCAACTCAGGCATTCTACTTCTCTCATTCATTGACATTGTCATGATAGTTGTAAGTGTATTATTTCCCTAACAGCATTTACCACTCTTTATGGTGAGCTTCATATTGTGAGCCAGTCCTAGCCCTTAACTCTATTGTTTCTGGGATTATCACAATAATGTCTTTAAATTTTTTTAAACACATAGATGAGTGAGACTATTCTGCGTCTATCTCTCTCCCTCTGACTTATTCCACTCAGCATAATAGATTCCATGTACATCCATGTATAGGAAAATTTTATGACTTCATCTCTCCTGATGGCTGCATAATATTCTACTGTGTATATGTACCACAGTTTCTTTAGCCATTCATCTGTTGAAGGGCATCTTGGTTGTTTCGAGAGTCTGGCTATTGTAAGTAGTGCTGCAATGAATATAGGTGTGAAGAAGGGATTTTTGAATTGTATTTTTGTGCTCCTAGGATTTATTCCTATGAGTGGTATAGCTGGATCATATGGGAGCTCAATTTCTAGTTTTTGGAGGAATAATCAACTCCTCTCAGGTGTAGGTGGGTCTGACCAGCCAGGTGAAATTACATAGGGTATTAGAGGAGGGGTTCTTTACGTGATACCCTTCAGAAACAGGATTGCAAAATGATAGTGCCTAAAAGGAATAGTAAGAGGAGAGGGAGAGAAGAAAAGTGTCTGCCATAGAGGCAGGCTGGGATTAGAGATTAGGAGAATGGGAAAGTAACTGGAAAAATCAGAGGTGGGAAATAAACACTGGTGAAAGGATAGGTATTGGAACAATGTATGATCAAAATAACTATCAACAATTTTTGAATTCTATATCTCACTGTCTTAATTTTAAAATAAATAAAATAAGAAAGAATAACTCGTGGAACCTGGAACCTGTGCAAATCTCCTGTGCTCTCCCCCTCTCCTGAAAGATCACACAGAATGTACTGTCCTTGCAACAGCAAAAAGGCAGTTATATTTCTGCTTTGTCTTCACCATGGACTCAGCACCTAAGAATAATAGAGTTGAACAAATGGGCACTCCTACCTAGCAACTGTGAATCTTTCAGCCCCCAAATGAAAACGGGATGTTTAGAACCCCAGATTTTAAGGATGTTTCCTATCAGTATAATGAGCTAACAGCAAGTTTCCCAGGTAGCAACTGAGAGCTAAACTTAGAATCTCCAGCCATTATGATGCATCCTTTCCAAAGACCTGTTTCTTTATTTTAACTTAAATTTTCCTGTTACTTCAAAAGCATATAACTCAATTAACATTTTCATGGGGCAAGAAAGATTGTACAAAGGATAATCTACAAACATGTTTAATTTGAAAACTTTTTTAATAATATCTTTATTTAAGCACCATGGTTAAAGACATGTCATAGTTGGGAAAAATTTTATACAAAAGAAAAATATGTATTTAAAAATGAAACCTGGAGAGTACACAATATGTGTTTCTGTTGATTCTAAAGTAGTCCTTGAAGTTCCAAGGAATGTCATGCACAAAGCATAGGAGGTACATTATATAATAATTCTTTTGAGCTGTCTTTTATATGTATAGCTTTCTAAATAAGCCACCCCCATCTTTGTCATTTAAAATAATAATGAACTATTAAATAAAAATGATGCTTTTGGAAACACAAGAAGAAAAGTTCAGTCAGTAATTTTACAACCAAATAATTTATGGAAAATAGCTATATAAATTAACTATATTTAAGCACACTAGCCTAAGTTATTGTTTGTGTTACTATTTTAAAGCAAAATGTACTCAGGAAAACAACATGGCATAATGATAATTGTCTTTTATTCTATATTTCTAAAATGTAGTGTACCTTTCTGTAACAATGCATTTCGTAAATGCATTTATAAAATATACATTTATGAAATAAATATTTTATAAATATATAAATTTATAAATATAAATATTTATACATAATATAATATATAATATAATAATGATGTATAATATAGTAAGTATGTATAATACAATACAATATGTATAAATAAATACATATATCTATAAAATAAATATTTTATAAACACATAAATTTATAAATATGAAAATAATTTACACATAAACCTCATTTATTTATTGCTTTAAACTTAGTTTATTATCTGGTTCTTAATATTTAGGATATTATAATTTAGCATTTAGTATATTTTAATATCATCCATTAAAATCATGAGAACTATGCAAATATAAATAACAAAGCTATATTGGAATTTTTAAACAAGATACTAAATAAGAAATTATCCCATAATTGCAAATGCATTGTCTAAAATCACAAGTAATGAATTTTAGTAAATAAAATACAGTTGCCAATTACAAGCATGCTTTTGTTTAAAAAAAGAATTATCTCTCACAAATAATTCCTTTTGAAGGAATATATGCAAATTAAAAATTACATGTGCAATCTCTGTTCTTTCATATCTAACTAATCATAATTAGCTAAGACATAATTAACTTATTTAGACTAATGAGTTTATACCTTAACTTATTAGTCTGTCTGACTAGTGCCAGTGATTTATAGTCCTTCATTAAAAGCTAGGCCAGTCAATAGAGTTGAAGTATTTTTTTTTCTGAAGACATTAAGCTGTTTCCAGTCCCTGCATGGAATAATCAGGTTTAACTAGGATTACTGTTTAGGCAAAGATGAGGCAGGAATCATAATTCAAGGAATGATTATAATGTTCCACCTTGGAAATTAAGGTGAAGAATAGAAATAAGGACATAAAGGGGTAGCAAGATCAATGAGTTGGATGCCTTGATGAAGAATTTCCTTAAATAAAATGCTGCCTTGGAAATATTGAACTGTGTAAACTATAGAAACTGGAAGCAATAATTAGAGAATGATTAGGATCATAATAAGCACAATCATGGGTATTGGTTGCTAAGAAGTAGAACAGAAAAGGTCGGGAAAGGGGAGACAGAGGAGCCAAATTCCAGACCTTCCAAGCACCAAGATTATTCACCAATGTCATAGTAATAGCGCTGGAAGGGAAATACTGATCTGGGTGCTATAATATTTAGGACCTGAGGTAGATTGAGTACCTGAGATATCAGTAGACCATGGTGATTTAGGAAATAGAATGAACTTGACTATACTTGTCTTCCTGAAGCATAATACTTTTTGCAAATCACATGAGAAATTTAGATAAATTCCTCTAAAATTGTATGTAGTCCTCAATAGCAACTATACATATATCAGAACACCTAGTTTCGGCACTACTTTGTACCCTGACTTCTGTGGCTTCAAAATAAGATTGAAAATAATATTTTCTCCTACGCTAAGGGAAATTAGGAAGTTAAAGGGTACAAAGTTTGTTTTTGAGGCTTTCTCTGGAGTGTAGAGTCATCATTCTACAATTTCTATTCCCTAGCAACATGCTGGTTATCCCATGAATGAGATAACGTCCTTCTTTATCTTTGATTTCAGACTTTTCAGCAGTCTTCTCTGCAACAAAAATCAAAGAAGAAGAACAAAGGTAAGAAAATTAAGCATTTTCCTGCTTATTTTTCACTGGCATAATCACCAGCATACAACCCATTCCCCGTTGTCCGAGCTCAAGTGTGATTTGTGAAAACAAAACACCCAAATGTTTGTGCTGCCAAGACTGTTTTCTCCTTCGGGTCAATTGTGATGCAAGCTTTCTTTGACAACAACAGATGACTGCTATTACACATCTTGGACGAAATTGTGTGCCATGGATGTGAGAGGGGGAGTCTTAAATTTTTCATATATGTTACTGTGACATGTGAACTTTCAAACTTTAAGGTTGTTGTATACCCAGGATTATGTTTGTGACCTACATATTAAGCTACATCTTTAAGACCTGTATAAACACTGGGGTTGGGGGTTGGGCTACACAGCAATATTCAGGAGTTGCTCCTGTCTCTATACTCAGGAATTACTCCTGGAAGTGCTCGGAGAACCATATGGAATGCCAGGATTCAAATCCAGGTTGGCCATACGCAAGGTGCCCAACCCTCTGTACTATTGCCCTGACTTCCAATAGCCATATAAAATGTAAAGGGTACTTTTTGTTTGTTTGTTTTGGGGCCACAACCTGTGATGCTCAGTCAGTGGTTACTCCTGGCTCTGCACTTAGAAATCGCTCCTGGCTTGGGGGACTATATGGGACACCAGGAATCAGATCCATCCTGGATCAGCCGTGTTCAAGGCAAGCATCCTACCACTATGCTATCGCTAAGGCCCCTTGAAGAATATTTTTACTCACTGTTATCTTTTAGGTCCTATAGCTGGCAAGAGCAAAAGACGCATTTCTTGCAAAGATCTTGGCCGTGGTGACTGTGAGGGTTGGCTTTGGAAGAAGAAAGATGCAAAGAGTTATTTTTCACAGAAATGGAAGAAATACTGGTTTGTTTTGAAGGATGCATCTCTATATTGGTATATTAATGAGGAGGTAAGAGGAAGCACATTTTGTCTTTTATTAACTTTCTATCTTTAGACCAAAATCACCATTTTGAGACAAATTTTTAAAAAGTGCTAACTCTCAAACTGATTCAGGAGATAATCTGCTAGTTATTTGTCAATCTGCATAATTACAGTGACTGCATTTGGGGATACTAGGGAGATTGTTTTCTCCATTATTCTAATATAGTTATATTAATATCTGAAACACAAAAATATAATAAAATTCTATATATCCAGCTAAAATATACAACGGGATATTCTTGACTCAGTAGTTAAGAAGTGCATGTGTGATACTGCGGATTGAACTGGCATCAGCTATTTGCAAGAGAAATACCATATACTATTGTCCTAGGGCCCAACAAAGATTTTTCTTTTTTTTTCTTTTTTTTTTTTTTTTTTTTGGTTTTTGGGTCACACCCGGCAGTGCTCAGGGGTTACTCCTGGCTCCATGCTCAGAAATTGCTCCTGGCAGGCACAGGGGACCATATGGGGCACCGGGATTCGAACCGATGACCTTTTGCATGAAAGGCAAACGCCTTACCTCCATGCTATCTCCAGGGCCCCTAATAAAGATTTTTCAATGTCTTACTATTCCTCAACATTTCACTTTTATTTCTGTTATGGAAGGAAATTGTACTTCAATAATTTTGTAAGTTGAAATTGTTTTCAGAATTTCTTTTCATTTTTATTTTAAAAATTAATACTGCTTTGAAATGTTGTAAGTATTTATTTATTTGGCCCAATTTGGGAATGAAAATATATATCATACATATTCTTATGAAATTCTTATTTCAGTTGCAGTAGAATTATAGCCCAAATAATCATCACAGCCTATTGTATATCATAGCAGTTATACAAGATTACACTTTATTCATTAGTAGTCCCTTGATTTTACATTTATTTGGATTCCTTGTCATAACTATCTGTTCTTCTAATAACTTATTTACCAAGAATTCCTGTTAATTTAGTTTCTAAAAAATGCAGTATTCTAATACAGTGTGCTGACTTAGTAGCTTATGGGCATTATTATATTAGGGCATTTATCAATTTACATATATTATTTTTAAATATTTTCCAGTGACATTATTATGCTTACAATTATAACAGCATCTAAGGAAGTTTGTGCTCCCTTGACAGACTTTTAGGTTATTTTTATAATAGATTAGGTCTGGTTCACAGTGGACTTCACCAGCCAAGTTACTGTACTGTGGTTTCCTTATCTGTGCTGTGACAGTAATAGCTTCCAAGAATTTCCATGGATGAGATGAAACAATGTATGTAAAGCCAAATGAAAGCAGTGCCTAACACATAGCATAAGTTTTCCTTATAATATGTCATTAGTAGTAGTCTTCAAATTAACTTATTTTACTTAGAACATTTTTCAGTTAATATTGTGTTATTTAATTTCTGATCTAGAAGGACCAGAGAGATAGTTCAGTGGAGAGGGTGTTTGCCTGGCACACAGTCAATTCTGGTTTGATCCCCAGCATCCTGTGTGGTCCCAGTGCACCGTGCACCTCCAGGAGTAATTTTTGAGTGTAGAGCCAGGAGTAATCCCTGAATACCAGTGGGTATGGAGCCAAAACCATATATGTGTATATATAAAAATATATTAAAAATATATATCATATACATTATAATTTATACAAAGCACATATCAGATATGTGTATATATAAACATGTGTATATATGTACATATAATTTATATAAGTAATTGTTTTCAGTTTTATTGTAGTTTTATATCCTTATTTATTTATTTTTGGTCTTTGGTTTGGGGGCCACACCTAGCAGTGCTCAAGGGTTACTCCTGGCTCTGCACTCAGAAATCACTCCTGGCAGGCTCAGGGGACATTGTGGGATGCCAGGAATTGAACCCAGATTTGTCCCAGGTCAGCCACATGCAAGACAAACACCCTGCCACTGTGCTAACTCTCTGGCCCCAGTTTTATAGTATTTTAATGGGAATTGCATATCTACTAAAAAATCTCTTTAACAAATCATAATTTGACTTATATTTATGTTTAAAAGATATATATTAAAGACTATGTGCCAATAAGTATTGAAATATAATATCTATGGCTTTCTTCAGAAGATTATCTGTAGGTTTGTCTAGTGTATGCTAAATTGTGGTCTGTCCCTTAAAGTGGAATTGAAAAATACGGCATCTTTTGTTTGAACAGTAGCTTGTTTCAGAGCTTTACTGTTATTATATCAGCTTTACAAAAGGTAAGAAAATAATCGCATAGAATTAATCTCAAGAAATACTTTAGCATTTTTTCAAAATTCACAATAGAATGTGATTTTTTAGAGGACTACTAAAACCACTATGGGGCCAGAGTGGTGGTGCAGACATAGGACATTTAACCTTGTACAGCTAACCTGGAACACGACAGCAGTTGGATCACCTGGGATCCCATATGGTCCCCCAAGCCAGGAGTCATTTCTGAGCGCATAGCCAGGAGTAATCCCTGAGTGTCATCGGGTGTGCCCCCCCACAAAAAAAAAGACAAAAAAAAGTATAAAATCATTATTATAGGACCAGATAAATAGAATAGTGGGTAAGGCACTTTGCCTTGCAAGTAGTAGACCCAAGTTTGATCCACAACACTACATAAGGTCCCTTGAGTACCTCCAGTAGTAAATCCTAAGCACAAAACAAACTCAGGAGTAAGTCCCAAGCACCAGTAGTTTTGCCCTTCCCCCAAAAAATAATAGAACATCTCAAGGATTAAAGAATTTCTTGTCCTCATTTGAATATTAAAATAATTTATTTTGTTTTTTGGACCACACCCGGTGACACTCAGGGGTTCCTCATGACTATGTATTCAGAAATCACTCCTGGCTTGGGGGGCCATATGGGATGCTCAGGCATCGAACCACACTCCGTCCTAGGCTAGAGAGGGCAAGGCAGACGCCTTACCACTTGCGCCACCACTCCAAACCCTAAAATATATTTTTAAATGTTTTCTACATATCTTAAGGCATTCTAAATGTTCAAAGTATACCCACAATTTAATGTAACAAAGCAGGTAAGAATGAGATTCTAATCTCTAAATCTGAAGTTATCTATAGAATCAAATGAAAGTATTATTTAGTATATAGTTTTAAGGCATAGATTGATATATTGTGAGTTTGTAATCCTAAATAAGAGTGTTAACTCTTTAGGATGAAAAAGCAGAAGGATTCATCAGTCTGCCTGAATTTAAAATTGATCGAGCCAGCGAATGCCGCAAGAAATAGTAAGTTGATGGGGGTGGGAAAGGGGAGGAGAAACGAAATGCTATTCAAATTAAAATCTAGCTTTTTAAAGTTAAAACTTGTTCATCTATATTCGTTCAGATTGAGGTACGAATTTCTTCAAATACATTCAAATTGAAATGATAATAAAATAATTTTGGTAGCTAGACTGTTGAGTTTTTACTGGATCCTGTCATCATGGCAGAATAATTATAATTTATATATAATATATATTGTATTACAATACTATGTAATATAATGTATTATATTTTTTTAATTTTTTTTTAATTTGAAATAGCATAAATGTGCTTTGTTTCCTTTTGCAGTGCATTCAAAGCTTGTCATCCTAAGATCAAAAGCTTTTATTTTGCTGCTGAACATCTTGATGATATGAACAGGTAAAATATTAAATTTTAAAGTAGTTCAAAAGTCTATTTAAAACCTTTGGATTACAGAACTGAAGTTCTCAATCCTCTAGGGGAGAGAGAGAGAGAGGGAATGCAGTAGCCACCAGCCTGGAGTGGACGGATATTAAGACTTGAGTTTGAGAGGGATGCGATCATATTAATTTGGGAAGGATAAACCTATGCTCTTAGAACATCGGTATCAAAAACCAACCTCACCTCAGTAAAAACAATTTTAAATTCACACAGGTTTAAAATTTTCAACATGAATATTTAGTCAACAATGTCCTAGAAGTTTCTAGATTGGTTTAAAATAAAATGAACCTAGCCATAGCTTTATGTGGTCATACCAAATTTTAAAGAACAACATTTTTAGAAACAATATAAGCTCATTAACTTTGAAGTTTTCCCCAAAATGTGTCCAAATCTGTATTTAGTCCAAAAAGCCCACATCAAAAAAATTTTAAGTCTAGTTCAATAATGAATCTCAAATCTATTACCAAATGTAGGGAAAAAATTCACCACATGGATGACTTTTTTTGGTGCTGAGTGTTTTATGACAGACCATCCATCTCAAAAATTCAAGCCTTAAGTAAAATGTGTATTTCTTTCTGTCACCTTTCCTCGAACAAGATGGCTACCTACATAGTTCTTGGCGGTTGTGGGGAAATATATTTTTCTATCAACTATAATGTCCTACTTTGTGTTTGTTTCTATATTCACTTTGTGAATTTAATCCTTTCTAAATTTCCTTTCAATCCCCTCTCCCTTTTATTGATTTGTAGAAATTCAATTAAAAAAATTTAACTTCTCTTTCTAGGCCTTCAGCGAGAGGTACTGCTGACAGGGAGGGGGCCCAGAGGAGATTGGGAAGCGTCTCCCTCTTTATATATAGTGTTGTTATTTTGTCATTGAAACTATGGATATAATAATAATTTATTTCCACTTATATATCTTTTATGCAGATAAAATAAGCATGCATAAAAGACTTTAAACACTCCTTGATGGATTTGTACTATAAAGTGGCTACTTATAATATATATATATATATTCCTTTTATAAACTTTACGATCTCATACTATTTGCTTTTATTTATGTGTCTCAAAAGAATTACCCTGATAATTTTAAACATAAAATGGTCTAGCATCATAAATTGATTCATACACATTAAATGAACATCCAATAAGCTTTTATGAATCATATTCTCTGACAATTGGGAGCACAAGGTATTAGTATATGGAAGTGGCAAAAACGATAATGAAAATTAATGAGAATGCCTGATAAAACTTTTATTGCTACCAAAAGAACTTAATTTGTTTTGCAGTTTTCATGATTTCCTCTTGATTTATGTTCCCTCTGGAAATTTCACATGAGGCATTCAGAACTGTGAGAATTTTTCCCTTTTATTTACTTTTTTTTAAATCATTTAATTAAAGAACAAGGGCTTACAATGCTATGGATAGTTGAGTTTTAGACATATAATATTTCTTTCCCTCTTATTTTTAGGATGAAAATATCTACTACATTTACTGCAACCTATATGGTGCAATGCCATGATCACACCAACTGAGTGATCACTGAGCACAAAGCCAGGAATTAGCCTGACCACTTCTGGGTGTAGTCCAAACCCCCCCCCACACACACACACATACACACAATAAGAAAGCAATAGAAAGCTCAGAGCAGTAGATGAAAGAAAAGAAATTAATGTGGGGTCCTAAGACTAGTATAGCCAGTAAGGTGCTTGCCTTACACATCATCAACCAGGGTTTGCTCCCTGGTACCCCATATGATCCCTGAATCTCAGTAGGAATGATCCCTGGGTACAGAGCCAGAAGTAAGCCCTGAGTATCATCAGGTATGACCCAAACTCCATCTCTCCAAAAACGAAGGAATAAAGGAAAAATGCTCAAAGCTGTGGGTGAAAGAAAAGACACTAATCTGATTAAGTGTCCTCTCCACACCACACATTTCAGATTTTTTTATATTTCAATCTTCGGAATGATATTGTCCTGAAATATAAAAATCTTTTTTAAATTAGTTATAATGGACCTTTATTGATTTTGTTTCCTCTCTCTTTTTTGTAATTATCATGTTTCTGATATCCATTGTTAATGGGCAAGATATTTTATTTGTTGTGATAGAAGGGGGAAGAGTGGGTATTGGCAGTATTCACAGGATTAGTGACGAAGAGAGATACCACTAACAATTTTATTCAATAACTTTATTTTTATATAGCACCAAGATGGTCTGAGCACTGTTTCTGTTTAAATGTAACCTTTGAGAGGCACATGACTAAGTCTTTAAGTGATCTATTGTCATTCTATTCATTATGATAATTATGAATAAATGCTTTATCTGTTTATCGTTATTTATAATACAATTATAAAATTTTAGTTATGATACCCAATATGGCATCTGGTAGTTATAAAAGACAAAAGTAATACTAAAAATTGCCTGTTTGCACAAACATCCTTATACGTATATATTTATATATATGCTTCTCTATATGCATGTGTATACACATGAAGAATATTAAAATCTGACCAATTTTGGCAGCTGTAAATTTGATTGTATGGTAATTTGCAGAAACACTTTGAGCACCCCACCACCATCCATCTGTTCCCTCCTCAGAAATGAACATTGGAACATTAAAAAAATATTTTTGCCAGTCAGTGTGAAATCTGTGGGAAGAAAACAAAACAACATATTTCTCAAGTATTCAGAGACTTATTTACTGAATTCTTTTGGCCCTTATATTCCTTATCATGTCGACACATATGTCCTTATTTTAAGGCATCACCACCTACTCTGTTAAGTGGTACATTTCTTCCATAGTTTTTACTCTTTTTTTCCTCATCATATATTATTCTTTAGCAGTTATTGAGCGTTTCACTGACATATTTCCTTTTGGCCCAGTATCCCTTCCCAATAGTGAATTTATACCTAACATTACAGAATTTCTCCACCAATGTGTATGAAAATATTTAAAATTTCTGACTAGCTTGTCTTAGAATAGACTCCTCCCATCACTGTTACTTTAAACAGTTTAATATGTTACCTTGATTACTTTGATTTTTTTCAATAGTACTCAAGTCTAATTGACATATATTCATTTGTATCTATTTACTAGCTCCTTCACTAAGATATAGGCATCATGAAGGCAGACAGTTATATTTATTTTAAACCTCTTAACAGAAATGCTCAATAAATACTTTATTGCCTAAGTTACTGATATTCATAATAGTCTATAAATACCAACTCATTACTATACAAAGTATATGTGTCAGCTGCTTCTAACTTGGGTTTTAAAGACAAGCCCATATACAAAAGCACCAAGTTTTATAGTATTCAGCCTTTATAGCTTTACAAAGTGCCCCAGATTGAAACACATTTTTCCTAGAGTATTTGTATTATGAACAGAATTTTACTTTCTAAAAGTAGTTTTATTTTTTAATTATCTTATGATATTTGACAGTCCTAGAGAGCTCAGTAAAATTAGAAATTATTTTTTGTGCATTCCAATGGCCCTAAACATGGTTTATTTTTAGTATATTATAATTGGTCATATATTAAATTACAGTTTAATATATTACAATTGGTCATAGGTTCAGGATATGTTGACCAATTATAATATATTAAATTGTAATTCAGGATTTATGTTTTCAGCTTCTGAATTTATATATTAAAATCTTTATGTTTCTTTAGCTTCTAATAAAATCTGAGTGGAATTTTTAAAGTAGTAAATATAAAATACAGGATGAAGATTAAATAATACATTTTCCCAAGTTGTATTGTTGTCATTTTCACTCAAGAAGTAAAGACCAAGCTAAGATTTTCCTTATAGTACAAATTAATGTCTTATATACTAGAATTTAATTTTGACTTTTTGCTAATAATTTTAAAACCCTTTTTTAAAAGACTTGTGGTGTAGTTTATAACTTCTGATTTATAACTTTTTAGGATATTTATGTTTCGTGATAAATTGATTTCAGCAATCTTTATTTTATTCCACTTTTGCTCAACTCTCTTCTTCACTTCCTAAATGTCTTTGAAGTGATAATTACTTTGTGGGCTTAGTCAAAATAAAGGGCTTTAAATGACTATTCTTAAAATTAAAGCTTAAATTTCTATGGATGAAATTTTATCTAGTAAACATATTAATCTACCTTTTAAGAATATTAAGTATTTGAACTAGTAAACACACTTGACATACATGATGAAATATATGTCACTTCAGAGAATGTCATCTTCCATTTGACAGAAGAGAAAAGCTCTTGGGGGGAAATTTTTGAAATATATATATTTTAAAAAGATATCTGCATCAAAGTATTACACAAATCAATAACATACTTAGTCAATTTCATTAGGAAGGGTTTTTCCTACTTTTTGAATGGAAAAATATGCAGATCATAATTGTGGATTCACCAATATGAAAGTTTCAAGTTAGTTGAAAGGCTGTGTGATTTGGTAATCTAATGCAGTTCGAACAATTGGAATAATGTGCATAAGGAGAGACCTGGAGGAACCAAAGATAGAGATTTAAACATCACTTAGTCACCTCTAGGATAACAGTATCAAAAGAAGGAAGAACCGAGATTTCCCTTTCAGTTATTATTGCTCATGAAAATAAATTTTCAGGATCTAAATGGTGATTACAATTGTGTAGGCTCTTTGGAATATCTTTAGAAAGTCTAGTATTCTTATATTTAGAGACAAATTTCCTTAGTATTCTATCAAGTGAGCTTCATCAAAACGAACATTTATTTTGACAGGTAAGGTCCTAAACTTTTTCTCTTAGAATAAATTGTATCAGATATTGTTCAACTATCTCTGAACGAACATTTATTCTGAAGAAACAAAACAACAGAAATATGTGGAGCAACAAAACTAATAAGGCTTTGGGATGTCAAAACCCTTTATGTTTCAAAGATTTAAATATTTGCCTAAGTCTTTCTTGTTTAAATAACATCTTTTGTTTGGAAGACATTTGTACCATAGCTAAGTATAGCTCATTAAAGACTCCATGTAGGGGCCAGAGCAATTACGCAGCCGTAGGGTGTTTGCCTTGCATGCAGCTGACCCATGTCGGACCTCGGTTCGGTCCCCTGGTGTCCCATATGGTCCCCCAAGCCACGAGCAATTTCTCAGCGCATAACCAGGAATAACCCCTGAGCATCTCCAGGTGTGGTCCAAACACAAACCAAAAATAAATTTAAAAAGGCTCCATGTGGGGCCCGGGAGATAGCATGGAGGTAGGGCGTTTGCCTTTCATGCAAAAGATCATCGGTTCGAATCCCGGTGCCCCATATAGTCCCCCGTGCCTGCCATGAGCAATTTCTGAGCATGGAGCCAGGAGTAACCCCTGAGCACTGCCGGGTGTGACCCAAAAACCACAAAAAAAAGGCTCCATGTATTAAAAGTAGCAAAGATCAAATCCATATAGTCTTAGATAGCCTATAATAAATAATAAGAAATATAGGAATTGAAGGTTTTGGGGTGTCTGGAGGAAGGTCACACCTGGCAGCACTCAGGGGTTACACCTGGCCCTGTCGCTCCTGGCAGGCACAGGGCATATGGGATGCCAGGATTCGAACCACCATTCATCCTGGAATGGCTGCATGCAAGGTAAATGTTCTACCACTGTGCTATCTCTCTGGTCCCTAAGAATTGAGTTTTAATGTTACGGATTTTGCTATATTTTTCAGGTGGCTTAACCGAATTAATCTGCTGACTGCAGGATATGCAGAAAGAGAGAGGATCAAGCAAGAACAAGGTAAAGAAATGTCCTGTTTTACAATTGTATTGCGCTAATACTTGTTTTCCTTGACATCGTCTTATAGAATGATTCGCTACTATATGTGCATAAATCAGTGTCACTGTATAAATCAATTTCTTTTCTTGGTACCTTGAACCCAAATTATAGCAGCTTATAGGCAAGCTTTAGTAAATTTAACAGTAAAGTAGTAACCTCAATTTAACTTTTGTTAGCAGCTTTTTTGGTCCTCTCCCACTTGCTGTTTTTTTCCTTCAATATATTTCTTAAAGATGGATATGTTAAAATATAAAGATCCCACACAGTTATTCCCATGTTTTCATCCATTGTTTTATATGTTAAACAGTTTCATGGACACTTAAGTGACATTTTATGCAGAGAACTCAGATAAACGGTACCTTCCTGAATAAATGCTATCATTTGGGGATGCTACTCAGTTCTGTAAACATATAGCTCTGTGAACATGCAGGAATAGCTTTGACATTGACCTCATATTTATACATATTTATAAAATACTATGTCATCATGCAGAATCAAAAATCGGAAGGAAAGCCATGGTCACCATTCCATAATGGTGACTTTTGTTTTTGAGAGCATCAATCGACCCTGGAAACAGGGTGTCTATAAATTTTTGAAATTCTGTAGACATACTAACATTAAACGAATTCACAGATGAATATACGTACAAGCATTTCTAATTGTGTCTGCAGTGGGCATTGCCTGTTGGTTGTAGAGATTCTAAAAGGCTTTCCTCCCAGTGTACATTTTTTAAACTTCTAAAAATTAAAGGTAAGAAAGAGCTAAAGAAGATAACCAGAACCCGCAAAACTAATTTGCCAAATATTTAGGGCAGGGGCTAGCATATTTTCTGTAAAAAAAGACAGGCAGCAAAAGATTTGGGTTTTGCATGTCTGAAGGTTTCTATTGAAATCGTTCAACTCTGCAATTGTCTGAAGGATGAAGTTTTAGACACTGTCCTCTATAAAGCTTTAGTTGTAGGCATTGAGATTTAATTTCCTTCCATTTTTTTTTTTTTTTTGGTTTTTGGGTCACACCCGGCAGCGCTCAGGGGTTACTCCTGGCTCCATGCTCAGAAATTGCTCCTGGCAGGCACGGGGGACCATATGGGGCACCGGGATTCGAACCGATGACCTTTTGCATGAAATACCTCCATGCTATCTCCAGAAAATACTCTTTTGGTTATCTTTTAACAATCTAAAATTGTGATGGCCATTATTGATCCTGAGGCCATATAAAGATAAGCTGGGAGCCACATTTGGCCTGCAGGCATAGTTTTATCCAATGGGTGAGGGAATGGCACTGTGTGAAGAGGTGTAGGAGAAGAGCTAGGAGATAGGATTTCCAAGGAATGGCAATGGAGCTGCAGTGATAGTACAGTGGGTAGAGCACTTGCTTCATACATAACTCTCCCACATTCTGTCCCTCCCACCCCATAAGGACCACAAGGCCCCACTCCTACCAGGAGTGATACCTGAGTGCAGAGGTAGGAGTAACTTTTGAGCATTACAAGGTGTGACCCCAAAATAAAATCCCAAGACAGAATAAAAATAAAAGGCAAAGCCTGGTTCCTGCCTGTGGAAATTTGACATCTTGTTGAGTATCTCAAAATAAATACTTGAAGTTATGTAAAATAAAATTGAACAGCAACGTTAAGTTATTAAGCATCAATTTTTGCACCATGTGCAAATCACCTAAGTTGAAGCAATCTTTTTTATAGTTACTTGGGACTAGATAGGGCTAATGAGAAAATGCATGCTGGAGATAGGTGAGTCATATATAAAGTCATAAAGAAGTGGTAGATAGGGGATAAAAATACTTTAGTTAATAGTATGGGGTTTCTGTGGAAGGCTTTCAACCAGCGCTTTAACCATCTTAAAATAGGTACCTAACCTACATGAAATTCGATTACTTTCTAGTAAAAATCATACCCTTAGTACCCTACAGAAAGAGAAATGTAAGAGAGTGTAGATCAAGTTCTGTGGGAATGAGGCTGTAGAGATTGTGCCCAAGAGTAGAGTAGGGACATGCTCTTTATTCACCAGGTCCACAAATTGAAAGGCGATAAACCCAAGAAGAAGCAGTGTTCTTGCAAGTGGAAGTAGTGTGAATACTTCTACAAGTAATGCTCATGCCATCTACAACCATGTGCAGATTTCAGTCAGGACTCTGAAAAGTCAGGCCAGTCTAGTTGTTTTGATTTTTAAGTTTTTGGAAAAGTAGTCTTATCAGATTTTCAGTTATTCATAGTTGTGTTTTAGGCTGAGTGCCCCAACATCAATCCCATTACTAGTGTTAACGTTCCTCCACCAGTATACCTGGGACCCCTCAGCCAGCCAGTTGCCCTCTTTGACAGGCACATTGTTAAGATTGGTTTCTATAATTTGGACCTCATGTTTGAAGTGGTGTTGGCTCTGTGGCCAGGATATATAAAGTATTCACAAAGATCAATAACAACACCAATAATCATCAAATAGCCCCTATCATAAATCAAACAAAGGAAATTAACAGATATTTTTAAGTTTATTCCTTTTATTCCCCGTGTGCATGCTTCAATTTCCTCAGAAGAACCAAATTTCTGGAATTAGAGCTAAAAAATAAAGAGCAAAACCAATACCAGTCTTTCTTTTGAAATTTCTCTAGAAAGCTTTCAACTAACCCCCAGGAGTAGTTAATAGAGAAATCAGATAGATTTGTTTTTGAATTTTACACAGATGTAAGAACTAAAAGTGTGAGTAATCTAATTATTGGAAAATTATTATCTGGGTAAAGTTAATTTGCTTGAATAAGGAAACTTGATTTTTCAGGTTTAACATCTGTATTTTATCACTTGGCATTATTTTGAAGCTGCACATGGTCTTAATTTTAGTGAATATACTTAGTACAATAAAGCTATCATTATGAATTAAATAATTGGTACGTTATGTTATACATGCAGCTTCTAAAAATTATCCAGTGCTTAAATTCACGATGCCTTGTTCTATCATGTGAATATGTATGTGTTTCAGCGTCAGCTAGAGTGTGGTAGATGATGATAAGTAGAAGATAGTGTTTAAAATTCAAGTCTCTTGAAAAATACGCGAGTAGACTCTGAAATAGCTTCATTTTCTACAGAGAATATATTTTCCTCAGGCACTTTGAAATAGGTTAGAAACCATGCTTCATGGTATTCAGTACAGAAAATCGTTGCATGACTGTGTCTGCTCCACACATCTATGCAGTTCTTTATCCTCCACAGAGCACCATTCTCAATTGAACTTAAACTTCATACAAAATATAGCACTTAGAGGATTACAGATATCATGCAAAAAAGCAAATGAACTTTTTTCTATGTAAATATCTAGTGCAGCCTGAAAGTGACTCTTTGACTTAAAGTTTAAAAAATGTTGAGGAAGTTCCCATTTTCAAATCACAGGAGTATCAAGCAGTATTTTTTTTTTTTTGGTTTTTGCGCCACACCCAGTGACGCTCAGGGGTTACTCCTGGCTATGCGCTCAGAAGTCGCTCCTGGCAAGCACGGGGGATCATATGGGAACCGGGGGATCGAACCATGGTCCGTCCTTAGGCTAGCGCAGGCAAGGCAGCAGGCACCTTACCTCCTGCGCCACCTCCCGGCTCCCTCAAGCAGTATTTTCCATTTTTTAATATCTCTACATAAGTCCAGTGACCAGCAGTTGAAACCACTGACCTAATTGCGTTGGTTCCAACTACAGTGCTATAGACTGCAGGTTTTAAAAGGTTGAAGAGCACTATTTTCAAGGATGCCAGATTCTCAAATTGTTTGGCGTTATGCTAGTGTAAATAGGGAGGCCATTGTCACAGTTTGGCTAATTATCTAGTAATCATTTTTTTCTATTTTATGCTATTCTATTTTTCCCAGCTTAAACTTAGGTATTCATGGCACACTATTTTCTTTGTAAAGCTTTAATATTACAAAAATGAATGAAATATATTGAATGTCTTTGGCAGTTCTAGATGAAAAGGCCATTTCCGCCCCAAATGCTTCTTTTGTATCAACAGGAGAGGTAAAGTGGATATTTTCCTCTTTTAGTGATAGCACTATTTATTCATGATTAGTTATAAAATTGAATATCACTGCAGGAGACATTAAAAGTATCCATTTGCTCTGTGTTATGTTGAGATTAAAAATGGATTTCTCCCTTAGAAAATCAGATGTGTTTCAGCCTCTGAGCAGCAATGTGCCTATAATTTTCCATATATGTCAAAAAACCTGACCAATTTTCTATATAGGATCTTTCCTCTCATTGCTCACTCAAAAACATGAAACTTGGTGTGAGACATGATGAAGTTAATTTGCAAAGTGTTATTTCAGTCTTTTCTTTAAAGGCGCAAGAAAAATGTTATATTAATGTTTTTAAGTAAACAAAGAATTATATCTCATGGTATACCAGAATTCTTCCTAATGTACAAAGGGTTTGACAAATAGAGAGGGAATCTGTTGCCTAATAGTGATAGTTGTTGAGATCTTTCCCTTGCGATCCTGAGGACTAGCATTGAGGAGAAACAGCACAGGGGCCTTCGTTTTTGGAAAGTGGGAAGAGAAAAAGAACAGAGTCATCTTGGTAAATGCACTGCTTGGAGTGGAATGGGGGGTGGGTTCTTAGGTCTGTTATTTTTACACAACAGTGACTTCCCAATACTGAATGAGGCTTCCAGTGTGGGGCCTAATGAGTCCCCACAGGTCCATAGCACGCTTTTCATCGTTGGAACTTACTACAAGAAAAAAACTGGGGCCCGGGAGATAGCATGGAGGTAAGGCGTTTGCCTTTCATGCAAAAGGTCATCGGTTCGAATCCCGGTGCCCCATATGGTCCCCCGTGCCCGCCAGGAGCAATTTCTGAGCATGGAGCCAGGAGTAACCCCTGAGCACTGCCGGGTATGACCCAAAAACCAAAAAAAAAAAAAAAAGAAGAAGAAAAAAACTAATGTCTAAGAAGATGAACACCAGGCATTTTTCTCCTCTGTGATCCAGATAAGACTGTCCTGGCATGCTGCCTCCAAATGCACCCAAAAAGCAGGAATCCTGATACTTATTGAGCTCTTTCAAGCTGGAAGGCACTTGAGTATATGGTACATTATTTCATCACCCACCATATACATACCTCTGAGAGGTGGCTATTACATTTTTCTTTTT
>PVKC010018351.1:0-19688 GCA_004027635.1 Crocidura indochinensis
CAGGGAGTTAATCTTTAATATCTTTGTTTTAAACAGCAAGAACTAGTTCTGCTTTTAATATGCATAGCAAAAGCACATACCAAAAGCAGTTTGCCACTCTCTGTTTTCCCAAGCTTATCCTTCTTAGACTTCACTCTCTCCCCTTCTTGTGGTTTATACTGAGGAATCTTCCTCAGGTACTACTTGATATTGGTGACTTAATACTAACAGTTGTTCTTAGGGTCCTTGACATAGGCAACAACCTTATTCAGGCCCAGGGGTGTTTGTTAGGAAGCCTTTTTTTCAAGCTCACTTAACCTCTACTTCCTTATTCCTGGGGGCACTAACTTTGGTTTTATTTCCGAGTTAACCCTTTCTCTGCCTTCAGTTAGGAGTGGAAAAGTACACTTTACTAGGGTTTGGGCTTGTCTTCATGGACTTAGGGGGGAATCTTGGTCCTTACCTTTCACAGAAGATTTATTCCTGGCAACATCCCAGTAACCTTAGTTTGTACATGGGATTGAACCTGGCTTTGCCCCGTGTGCCCTCACTGGCACTGTTGCTATGTCTCCAGCATGTGCAGTTTCAGTTTCGTTGTTTTGTCCTTCACTCTGCAGAGCCTTACCTCCTTCCTGAAGCCTTTTTTTTTCTCCTCAGTAAACCAGTTGCATGTTTAGAGCCTCCTTGTTTATAGTCTCATGGCTTTGTTGCTGTGAGTGGGAAACATGAGCAAAGGATCTTTTTTATTTTTTTGGGTTTTGGGGTCACACCTGGCAGTGCTCAGGGGATACTCCTGGCTCTAAGCTCAGAAATTGCTCCTGGCAGGCTCGGGGGACCATATGGGATGGCGGGATTCGAACCACCACCGTCCTTTTGCATGGAAGGCAAATGCCCTGCCTCCAAGCTATCTCTCCAGCCCCGAGCAAAGGATCTTTCTAGAAGGCATAGGGATTGGGTGTTGGATCATTTCTACATGCTTAAAGAGGGATTTGTTAGTAGGTAAACCTTGAGTGTTGATTCAGACAAGCACAGATTTGACTCACTCACTGGACCTTGAATTTTCCTTCTTTCTCTCTCTAGTATTGGGTCACACCGAGAGCACTTTTTTCTGTTTGTTGTTTTTGGGTCATACCCGGCAGTGCTCAGGGTATAAGTAATTCTGCACTCAGAAATCTCTTCTGGCTGGCACAAGCGAAAATATGGATGCCAGGATTCAAGTCACAATCCTTCTAGGATTTTTTTTTCTTTTTTTTTTTGGTTTTTGGGTCACACCCGACAGTGCTCAGGGGTTACTCCTGGCTCCATGCTCAGAAATTGCTCCTGGCAGGCACGGTGAACCATATGGGGCACCGGGATTCGAACCGATGACCTTTTGCATGAAAGGCAAATGCCTTACCTCCATGCTATCTCCCGGGCCCCTCCTTCTAGGATTTTTGTGTGCAAAGCAAAATTCTGGAAGAATCTCCATATCGCTTTCCATAAAGGTTGGATTAGACGCCATTCCCACCAGCAGTAGATAAGAGTTCCTTTCTCTCCACATCCCTGCCAGCACTGCATGTTTTCCTTCTTTGTGATGTGTGCCAATCTCAGTGGCATGAGGTGGTACCTCATAGTGGTTTTGATTTGCATCTCCCTGACGATTAGTGATGTTGAGCATCTTTTCATGTGCCTTTTGGCCATTTGCATTTCTTCTTTTACATAGTGTCTGTTCCTTTCTTCTCCCCATTTTTTGATGGGGTTAGATGCTTTTTCTTGTATAGTTCTGTCAGTACCTTTATATTTTGAATATTAGTCCTTTATCTGATGGGTATTGGGTGAATAATTTCTCCCACTCAGTGGGTGGCTTTTGTATTCTGGGCACTCTCTCCTTTGAGGTGCAGAAGCTTCTCAGCTTAATATAGTCCCATCTGTTTATCTCTACTTCCACTTGTTTGGAGAGTGCTGTTTCCTCCTTAAAGATGCTTTTAGTCTCAATGTCATGGAGTGTTTTACCTACATGTTGTTTTATATACCTTATAGTTTCAGATCTGATATCAAGGTCTTTAATCCATTTGGATTGTACCTTCGTACATGGTGTTAACTGGGGGTCTTGAGTTCACTTTTTTGCAATTGTCTAACCAGTTTTGCCAACACCACTTGTTGAATAGGCTTTCCTTGCTCCATTTTGGATTTCTTGCTCCTTTATCAAAAACTAGGTGTTTATATGTTAGGGAACCATTCTCTGAGTACTCAAGCCTGTTCCACTGATCTAAGGATCTTCTTTATTCCAATACCGTGCTGTTTTGATAATTGTTGCTTTGTATTACAGCTTAAAATTGGGGACAGTAATGCCTCCCATATTACTTTTCCCAAGGAGGCAAGCACATGTTGTTATAAAAGTGGAGACCCTGTGGGGCCTGGGAGATAGCATGGAGGTAAGGCGTTTGCCTTTCATGCAAAAGGTCATCGGTTCGAATCCCGGTGCCCCATATGGTCCCCCGTGCCTGCCAGGAGCAATTTCTGAGCATGGAGCCAGGAGTAACCCCTGAGCACTGCTGGGTGTGACCCAAAAACCAAAAAAAAAAAAAAAAAAGTGGAGACCCTGGGTTCCCTCTCATCACTCCATGTATAGTTTTTGCACTACTGGGAGAATCTAGAGCCCAGTATTGGGAGAAGTTACTGTTAGTCTCACCTGAGTGACAATGTCAATTCAGTACATTTTCTTTCTTTCTTTCTTTCTTTCTTTTTTTTGGTTTTTGGGCCACACCCGGTGATGCTCAGGGTTACTCCTGGCTATTCGCTCAGAAGTCGCTCCTGGCAGGCACGGGGGACCATATGGGGAACCAGAGGATCGAACCATGGTCCGTTCTAGGTTAACGCAGGCAAGGCAGGCACCTTACTTCCAGTGTCACCACCCAGCCCCCTCAGTACATTTTCTAACATAAGGATATAAATAGTATTTTTCAAACTAAAGAAATTCTGTGATTTGGGGGGAAAGGGGTTCGGGAAGGAAGAAAAACTTATTTTCATTTGATAAAATATTTGATTAAGTGTTTTTTGTTGCTGTTTGTTTTGTGTTTGGGAGCAGTGGTGCCCCTAGCTGTGCACAGGCTAAGGAATTCTTACAGGCTGAGGGAACTGCATGGGATGCCGGGAATGAATTCAGGGTCACCATATGCAAGCAAAAGCCCTGCCTTCTCGGTTCAGTTCAGGTCAAGTGTTAAAACTAACTCAATAGTTGGCAGGATTCAATGGGAAGATCTCTTTCCTCTGTGTGTGGTGATGAATACCTGAATTTCATTCCTGCCACTAAATATGGGTCCATAAACCCTCCAAGTTTGATCAGTGGGACACAGAACTAGAGCAAATACAAGCACTTTCTTTTGGTTGTCCCCATAGTATGTACTAAATATAAAAAGTAAAGTGAACTCAATGATGTTTGGGAAGAATATGCCTGTAGTGGGACTGTTATGTTTCGGAACCACAGTACATACCTGTTCACTAAATCGATGAAATAGAGATATTTTCACACTCAGGCCTTTCACCTACACAAAATTTGCTAGTCTTAAGAGTAAAAATAAAATGGGAGCAAGCAGTAGCATAGTGGGTAAGATATTTGCCTTGCACAGGGCCCACCACGTTTCAATCCCTGGTATCACATATGGTCCCACCAATACTATCAAGAATGACCTCTCAGAGCCAGAAGTAACCCCTGAGTGTTACTGAGTGTGCCAAAAATACAAAAAGCACTTTGACCATGGAACCTTCTCAACAATGCCAGCACCAGCACTTCCAGAGATTACATCTTTACTGCCTCTGATCTGAAAAATGAACTTGTTTGAGTCACAGAGATTACTGTGACTTTGGAGTGATATCAGGCTATTGCATGAGAGAATGTCAAATTGTGTTAACAATTTGGTTTGGCGCTGCAGTTTCTCTAGAGTTTCAAAACTCACTGTGATCACCAAATCCTGAGAAACTGTTGAAAGCTTTCCCTGTTTCAAACAAATGTAGTACATCAGGCACTGTGAATTTCCCCAAGATTCTTATGGTCTGACTGTTGGGAAAAGGCCTCCCCACGTTCCTTAAATGCTTATGAAGATTTCTCTCCAGTATATTCATTCTGTCTACAACTGGCAATACTCAGGAGTTACTCTTGACTCTGGACACAGGAATCACTCCTGTAGGTGCACATCAAATCCATTAGGCACATGCAAGGCAAACATCCAAGTAACTAAAATACACTGTATTTTCCGGTGTATAAGATGACTTTTTTGGGGGGTGGGGGTCACACCTAGCAGCGCTCAGGGGTTACTCCTGGCTCTATGCCGCCCCTGGCAGGCACGGGGGACCATATGAAATGCAGGGGTTCAAACCACTGTCCTTCTGTATGAAAGGCAAATGCCTTACCTCCATGCTATCTCTCTGGCCCTTATAAGATGACTTTTGAAACGAAAATAAGTCAACCAAAAATTGGGAGTCGTCTTATAAGCTGAGTATATCGCAGAAAATGTTTCGATATGCCACTAAACGAAAATCGTCTGGATATTGCCACAAAACAAATTTTCTGACTCTATCCTGCACCAATCACTGTAAGGCTGCTCGGACGCCTCTCTATCTCAGCCATGAATTTCCCTGTCATCCTTGCACAGGGGCCATGCTAATCTTCACTGTATCATTCCAATTTTAGTATATGTGCTGCTGAAGTGAGCACCAACCAGGCTTTTTATGCATTGTTCTGCACCCAAATCTACACTGTTAAAAGCCTGCTCAGATTGGCCAGAGTCAGAGGGGAAGTCTATTACTGTATAACCTTTGAACCTTTGCTTGTTTTGATTGGCTCACTATGATACATACAGTTGCAGCATTCTGTTTTTTACAGCAAATATAGACCTAAACTTATGTTTCAACTGTAAAATTAGGGGGTCGTCTTATTCGCTCAGTCTTATATGCCGAAAAATATGTACTGGCTCCATCAGTATGTTAAGTAGTCAAGCTTGAGAAATGAACTTTGTTGTTCCCACATTATATACATATAGGTCTGCCAAATATAAATTTTCATTTATATAATGGTTGAGGATCTTTCAAAGATTCCTTCATTCCTTTAAAATATGTAGAATTGTGATGCCTAATAGAGTTTATAGAGGAACTGAAGACTTTCTCAAATATATAAAATGTTGGGGCCCAAGAGATAGAACAGCAGTAGGGTGGTTGCCTTGCATGCAGCTGACCCAGGACAGGCCTGGGTTTGACTTCTGGCATCTCATATATTTCCAGCCTGTCAGGAGCGATTTCTGAGCACAAAGCCAGGAGTAACCCCTACACACTATCATGAGTGGGTCCCCAAAATAAAAAATATGGGGCCAAAACTGTACTTCCAGGGAAAGAAAATAACTATGGGGCTCAGGTGTAGGACATTTTCCTTGCATGCTGCTGATCCAGGATGGACCTGGGTTCAATCCCCAGCATCCCATATTGTCCCCCAAGCCTGCTAGGTGAGATTTCTGAATGTAGAGCCAAGAGTAACCCCTGACTGCTATTGGATGTGGCCGCACCCCCTCCAAAATAACCATAAATAATTTTTTTTTTACTTTGGGGTCACACCTGGCTGCGCTCATGGGTTACTCCTAGCTTTGGACTCGGAAATCTCCCCTGGCAGGCACAGAAAACTATCTGGGATACCGGGACTCGAACCACCATCTCTCTGGATGTAAGACAAATGCCCTACCTCCATGTTATCTCTCTGGTACCAACTATAAATAATTTTAATGCAGGGGCCTGGGAGATAGCATGGAGGTAAGGCGTTTGCCTTTCATGCAAAAGGTCATCGGTTCGAATCCTGGTGCCCCATATGGTCCCCTGTGCCTGCCAGGAGCAACTTCTGAGCATGGAGCCAGGAGTAAGCCCTGAGCACTGCCGGGTGTGACCCAAAAAAACAAACAAACAAAAAAAAATAATGATTTTAATGCATAATGATCATTTCAAACTACACCTCCTCACACTTGACATGAATAAGGCTCCACTCCTATATGTATATTCTTGTGCTGTAAAAGGCTTGAGAGTTGAGTGAAAACACAGTCCTGATATATATATATATATATATATATACATACATATATATATATATATATATATATATTAGTCTTATCCCTGGCATCCCATATGATCCTCGATTCTGCCAGTAGTAACCTTTGAGCAAAGCCATGATGGCATGATGGCACAGGAAAAAAAAAAAAAAGATTGACCTCTATAATCTGGCTCTACTATGGTTGGGCTTGGTAATACTAAGTTTGGCATGTGGAAGTTTAGTTTAGCTTGTGAGCTACACAAGGTGATGCTCAGGGTTACACTTGGATCTATACTTAGGTGCAAGGGGACCAAATAAATGCAGCGAATCGAATCCATATTGGCCTCTTTCCAGGAGAGAACCCTACCTACTGTGTTAGGACATGGACCCATCTTCTTTTTTTGGGGGGTGGGGCACACCCAGTGACGCTCAGGGGTTACTCCTGGCTATGCACTCAGAAGTCGCTCCTGGCTTGGGGGACCATATGGGAACCGGGGGATCGAACCGAGGTCCATCCTAGGCTAGCTCAGGCAGGCAAGGCAGGCACCTTACCTTCAGCGCCACCGCCCAGCCCCTGGACCCATCTTCTAAAAGGTTTTCCCTCATTCCTTACTAAAGAAATGTTTGTCTCCATTATAAGCTTTCACATTTTGAGTAAGGATTCAGGACTTCAAAAAAGGCCTTCCCGGGGCCCAGGAGATAGCATGGAGGTAAGGCGTTTACCTTTCATGCGAAAGGTCATCGGTTCGAATCCCGGTGCCCCATATGGTCCCCGGTGCCTGCCAGGAGCAATTTCTGAGCATGGAGCCAGGAGAAACCCCTGAGCAATGCCGGGTATGCCCCAAAAAAACAGAACAAAAAAAAGGCCTTCCCATAGTCCTTGAATATACTCTCCAATATGATTTCTTCAATGAATAGTAACATGTAACAAGTTATGCTTAGGCCTTCCCATAACCCTCACATATATAAGATTTATTTTCAATACGGGATGTCAGAGGTCAAACCTAGATCAGCTGAGTGCAAACACACATATTGCCTGCATTATGAACTACCTAGCACACTGTCTTCTCTCTCTCTCTCTCTCTCTCTCTCTCTCTCTCTCTCTCTCTCTCTCTCTCTCTCTCTCTCTCTCTCTCTCGTCTCAGTGAGATTACCTGGGAAGGAGATGTAGAGAGATAAAATGAACCCAGAAATCAAATCCTGAGGCATATCAACTTCAGAGGATAGACAGAGAAGAGGCCACAAGGAGAATGAGGAATGTCTAATGAAGTGAAAAGAAAACTAAATGGTTTAATATGGTTATATATAAACATAGAAGTCAAGAAAAATAACTCCTACCAAAAGCAGTGGATAGTCAGCAATGTTGAAAGGTCAGTATTATTGGAAGGCTAAGTTATGATTTAAAAAGAATCTGTTGCTCTTGGTGGAAGTTAGAAAATGGAAAATGGAAGTTAAACTATGGTTGAAATCAGTGCAAGGAAAATGCCCTGCTATCTTTCTGGCCCCCGGCTCTGTCTCTTATATACTTTTTTTGAGGGGCAGCACACCCAGGGTACTCAGGGTTTACCCTGGATCTGCACTCAGGAATCAGTCCTGTTTGGTACAGGACACCACATAGGGTTCTAGATATCGTACCCAGGTCAGTCAAGTGCAAATCAAATGTCCTATTCACTGTGATGTAGCTCCAGTCCCTCTGTTCTTTTCTTAATTTGCATGTCTCTCTTGCTTTGGTCATTGACTAGAAAATAGCTCATGGATGGCAACTCCATGCATCAACTTAATGGCTTTTTCTTTCCACGAAAGGATGAGAAAATTTTACAGATGTGTAGAGGTTTGAGTTGTGAGAATGTCTCAATTATATCATCCAATGACGAGTCATTTATTGGCTTTAAGGTCACTTGTGATGGTGCTCGGGTTACTCCAAGCTCTACACTCAAGAATTGTCTCCTGGATCTGCATTCAGGTGTCCCTGTCTGGGATTTTATCTAGGGTAGCCAAGTGCAATGTAAGTGTCCTTGTGGCTGTTCTGTTAGATCACCATAAAGTTCTTTGTCTTTTACATCTGCTCCCAGATGCCAGGCTATGCTCATGCCCCTGTCTCATTTTCTTCACTCAGGACCCTCATCTGGGTCTGACACACTCCCCACAGGGTCACTAACTCACAATTTTCTGCCTATTAGAAAGAATACTGCTGGGTACTTTCCTATACCTGCACTTTCCTGTGTGTTTTGTCTGCTTTTCATTTTGTTTCTTTTCTGTGCTGTCTGACATTGTTTTTGTTATGTATTAAATTTTGTGTCACATTGGTGATACTCAAGGCTTTTTTATAGATGCCACAACTGGTGACATTCAGGAGTTACTCCTGGCTGTGCACAAAGACATCACTCTTGGTGTGGGGGACCATCTAGGGATGCCAGGGTATTTAACCTCAGTCCATCTTAGCTACATATAAGGCAAGCACTCTACCGCTGCACCACCCCTCCAGCCCCACAAAGGTTATTTTTGGCTCTACACAGAGGACTTACTCCTGGCAACATCAGGGGACCTTAGTGTGTGCCTGGATTGACCCTGGTTTTGGCCCCATGTGCCTTCCCTGCCACTGTTGCTATGACTCCAGCATGTATAGTTTCAGTTTTGTTGCTTTTTCTTCACTCTGCAGAGTCTTGCCTCCTCCCTGAAGCCACATTTCTCCTCAATAAACCAAGTTGCATGTTCAAAGCCTCCTTGTATATAGTCTCATGGCCTTGTAGACGTTAAGTGAGAAACAGGAGCAAAGGATCTTCCTAAAAGGCATAGGGATTGAGTGTTGATCATTTTTACATGCTCAAGGAAGGATTTGTTTGGAGGTAAACCTTGACTGTTGATTCAGACACGCACAGATTTGACTCACTCACTGGACCTTGAAATTTCCTTCTTTCTCTCCGAGTACCATGTGTAGAAATGGTCTTTGAGGTTGAGATCTGTCTTCTGTGTTTTACCATATTTGGGTCACACCCAGAGTGGTTTTAGCTCCTGGCTCTATGCTTGGGCATACTCCTAGCAATACTCAATGAACATATGGTATAATGGACATTGGCCAGATATGTTGGTGTGTATGCCACTGTGTACAAGTACATTGTAGAACAGTGCATGCTTGTTATGGTGGCTGATCAAGGGTGATTATTGAACCCTGTCCACCAGGAATGCTCATAGATAGAATGACTTTAAGATGGGTTTCTCCTGAGTGACTCAATTTTTGTAAGTTTGACGACTGAAGACCTGAGTTCCTATAGGACCCTTAGATGTCCCATCCTCATCCCTGGAGTTCTTGGGTAAACCAGGGCCCTGACCCCTTCTGTGTTTGTTGGCTCAGGATGTGGTGACCTTCTCCGATGTAGCTGTGACCTTCTCCCCAGAGGAGTGGCTGTGCCTGGACTACACTGAGAGGAAGCTCTACAGAGATGTGATGTTGGAGATCTACCAGCACCTCTGGACTATAGGTGAGAGCTGCCCTGGGGACGCCTGTATGGGACACTCTGTTGGGAGACCATTGCCTAGGGATCTAGGTTCAAAGGGGGATGTGACTTTGCAGATCCCCATTTTGTAACTCCCAGCCCTTAAACTTCACTTTTTAGTTGAGGCCAATTTTATATTTTTAAATGTCATTTTCCAGTTTGGGATAGTTGCATTGTGTGGGGTGTTGCCTTAGCTGGTGTGGACCTGATTTGATCTTGGCTCCACAGTGATCCTCTAAACCTCCAGGAGTCATCAGAGTGGAGTACATCTCCAAATTCTCTCAAATAATAGTCTCTTTATTTTTGCATTTTTGGGGAATATATTATCCACATATGGTAGTGCTCAGAGCTTACTTGTCTAACTGAGCTTAGGAACTATTTTAGGAATTGCTCTGGGAGCACTTGGGGCTCATGTGATTCAGAGTGGATCAGCCTTGTGCAATGTGAGGTCCTCTCTTCTGTGTTAATGTCTCAACCCCTAAAGACTCCAACTTGAATGCAAGCAAGTGTAACTTAAAATTTGTGGACAGTTTTTAAGGGCCACAGGTACCAGTGCCTCACATTCTTCTTCAGGGATGATGTAGTGTGAGGGATCAAACCTGTGATTCCTGACTGCAAAGCCTGTTACCTAATCCATTGTTTTGTGTACTGGGCCATAATTTGACTTAGGTTTGTTTTCTGTGGGGGCTACACCCACCAGAACTGGGACATACATCTGACTCTGCACGCAAAGTTAACCTTGGCAGGGCTTGCTCATGTTGTTATAAAGTCAGTTGTGCTTGCTTCAAGGCAAATGCCCTCTCACCTGTACTATTATTCCAGTCCCTTCCTTTTATATGTATGTTTGATTGGTCTTGGGCCACACCTAGTGGTGCTCAAAGATTGTTCTGATCTGTGCTCATATATTACTTCTGACATCCTTGGGGAACCATCTGGAAAACCAAGAATGGAACCGTTTCTGCATGTGCAGGGCAAAGGCCCTCCTCTCTGTGCTATTCATCCAGCCCTTTTTAGCCCCAAGGATTTTTTTTGGGTTTTGGCCACAACCTTTGGTGTTCAGAGTTGCTCATGGTTCTGTGCTCAGGAATTACTCCATAGCAAATGTCTGGGATCAAACCTAGGTTAGCCACATGTAAAGCAAACACTCTACCAGCTATACTATTGGTCTAGCTCCAGCTCCTACATTTAAAGAAGTTTTGGGACTTGTCATCCTTGACAGTGCTTGTGGATACTCTGGAGCACCTCAGTGAGCTGTGTGTGAGCCCATTGTTGTATTATTGTCCTCCCACTGTACTATCCGGCCCTCAATTGACACTTTCTGTTAAACCTGATTTCCTCTGTATAATACAGATCTTGACTCATGAGGATGCTTTCCCTTTCCCATTCTCTAACCAATGAATTGTCCCTCTTGAGCAGGGCATTGCAGTGGGAAGCCTGTACTGATCTCCTGGTTGGAAATCAGAGCCTTTGGAAGGCTGCAGGGAAACATGTTTGCAGGTGTATGTGGAAGTGCTACTCAGCCTCAGAGCCTGGGGTGTGTGTGGAGCACTGTGGGCGCATATGAAATGAGATGTGGGAGCTTAGCACTATGTGTTGGGCTCCTGGATCAGGTTGTCAGGGCCTCTGCCACTCCTGTTTTCTGCCCTTCATACTGTCCCTGAATGATGTCTTGTTTTTCTTATTTATTTGTTTTTGTTTTTGGTCACACTTAGAAGCACTCAGGGATTACTCCAGGCTCTGTGCTCAGAAGTTGCTCCTGGAAGGCAAAGGGTTCCAAATGGGATGCTGGGATTCAAACCACTATTGTTCCCGGGTCAGCCGAATGCAAGACAAACACCCCACAGCTCTGCTATCTCTTTGGCCCTTTCTTTCTGGCTTTACTCATATCTGGTTTCCTGTCTGTGGGCTTATAGGTCAGATCCTCAGATTCTGAGCCTTATCCCCATCTGTGCTGTCAGACTGGTTGCATAGTCCCACCTTGGAAAGTTCTTCTCAAGGGAAGCTGAATATATCTCTCTGTGCTGTCTCTCTCCACCTTATCTTTACCATTTGATCATTTGAGGTCCCCCAGGAATATTTTTTGAACTTTTTTTGGGTCTCACACAGTGATGCTCAGGGGTTACTCCTGCTATGCATTCAGAAATTGCTCCTGGCTTGGGGGACCATATAGAATGCTGGGTGATCGAACCACGCTCTGTCCTAGGCAGATGCCCTAGCACTTGCACCACAGCTTTGGTCCTATTTTCTCTAATTTTTTTGATGCTGCTATGGTGAATATGCATGTGGTCATTCCTGGCCAATCCTGATACAGGCAGGGGAACCATATGTGATGCCAGTGAGAGAACCGTATCCGCAGTTCAGAATGTACACTCCCTTCCTGCTGTACTATGGATCTGGCCTGATTCTTGAGAATGATAAGAAATATTTTGTTTGTTTTTCATTTGGGAGCAACCTTGTGGTTTTCTTTTTTTTTCTTTTTCTTTTTGTTTTTTTTTGGCGGGGGGCCACACCCATTTGATGCTCAGGGATTACTCTTGGCTAAGTGCTCAGAAATTTCCCCTGGTTTGGGGGGACGATATGGGATGCCAGTGGATTGAACCAAGTCCTTCCTTTCCTAGCACTTGCAAGGCAGACACCTTATCTGTAGTGCCACCTCACCAGCCCCAACCTTGTGATTTTCAAGGATTACTCTTATCTATATAATTAGAAATTACTCCTAGCATTGTTTTGGGAGTATATGAGATGCTAGGAAATGAACTTGTGTCAGCCACGTGCAAGAGCTGCATTTCTCTCTAGCCATTTCAATATTTTTGTCTGTATTTTGAATCCATTGACATGTGAGCCCAAGCCAACTCTAATAAAAATTTTCCCAGCTCTTTGTTGGGATTCTTCAATTTCTTTTTGAAAGTTGATGTATTACCTAAAAACAACATATGGTCACTATCTTGACTCTTCAATCAGGTTTCACTTAATTAGGGGTCGGGCGCTGGCGCTGGAGGTAAGGTGCCTGCCTTGCTTGCGCTAGCCTAGGACAGACCGAGGTTCGATCCCCTGGTTTCCCATATGGCCCTCCAAGCCAGGAGCGACTTCTGAGCGCATAGCCAGGAGTAACCCCTGAGTGTCACCAGGTGTGGCCCAAAATCCAATAATAAATGAATTAATTAAGGTTTTACTTAATTAAATTTTTTTCACTTTGTTACTTTGGGTCACACCCAATGGTACTCCTGGCTCTGTGCTCAGAAATTGCTCCTGGCAGGCACCAGGACCATGTGAGATGCCAGGATTTGAATCATCATCAGACTTGAATCACCTGCATGCATGGCAAATGCCCTACCACTGTGCTATCTCTTCAGGAATTTAATTAATTTTGTTTTTTTTTTGAGTGACACAGAAAGGCATTCATGTTACTCCTGGATCAATATTCAGAAATTACTTCTGTTAGGCTTGGGGTACTGTTTTTCTATGCTGGGAATAAAGCCATCATCCATTGTCAGTCTTTTATAAGGGAAAAACCCAAACATTTATACTATGCCATCATTCAACTAAATTCTTTTTTTTTTTTTTTGTTTGTTTGTTTTTGGGTCACACCCGGCAGTGCTCAGGGGTTACTCCTGGCTCCATGCTCAGAAATTGCTCCTGGCAGGCACAGGGGACCATATGGAGCACCGGGATTCGAACTGATGACCTTTTGCATGAAAGGCGAACGCCTTACCTCCATGCTATCTCCCGGGCCCCTCAACTAAATTCTTATTTGTCTATTTTTGTTTGCTCCATTGCTAGCTGCACTTATTAGATAGTCTTGGCTCTGTGCTTAGAAATTACTTTTGCCTAGCTAGAGGGATGCCAGGGATCGAACTAGGTCAGCTGCATGCAAGGCAAACCCCACCCAGTTGTGCTATTGCTTCGCCCTCTCGACAGATTCTTACATTGTAAATTTGGTTTGGTTTTAGAATGCAGATCACCAGTTCAGGATTTTGGCTTTCTGCAATTTACTTTTGAGACAGGATCTCCAAAGAGGAATGGAATGGTAAGATTTGCAAATTCCAAATCAGCATTTTTATTGTGGTGTGGGATTTCTCTGTGCTGCAAGCACATGTTACTATAAAAGTGGGGCCCTGGGTTCCTTCCCATCACCCCATCTGTGGTGTTTGTACTGCTGGGAGGATCTACTATCCAGTATTGGAAGACGTTTCTGTTAATCTCACCTGAGTGAGGATATCAATTCAATATGTTGTCAAACAAAAAGATACAATAGTATTTTTCACAGTAATGAAATTTTGTGATTTGGGGTGGAAAGGGGCTAGGAAGGGGCCCGGGAGATAGCATGGAGGTAAGGCGTTTGCCTTTCATGCAAAAGGTCATCGGTTCAAATCCCGGTGCCCCATATGGTTCCCCGTGCCTGCCAGGAGCAATTTCTGAGCATGGAGCCAGGAGTAACCCCTGAGCACTGCCGGGAGTGACCAAAAAACCAAAAAAAAAAAATTAAATAAATAAATGAAAGTGTAGGGGCAGGAGAGATAGCATAGCAGAAGTACTGCTTATTGCATGCAGTCAATCCAGGATGGACTGTGGTTCAAATCTTGGTATCTCATATAGTCCCCTGAATTGCCAGGAGCAACTTCTGAGTGCAGAGTCAAAAGTAACCACTGACACTGCTGGTTTGGTACAAAAACTAAAATAAATAAATTACTAAAAAAAAAATTGAGGAGCTCCTGCTCTAGTACTGCAGGCAGTTTACTTTCCTTGCACTCAGCCGACCCAGTGCTGAGTAGTATAAATAACAGTATTTATTGTTAGAGCTAGGAAACACAGCAAAGAAAATGAAAAACAGAAAAGAAATTTATTGATCTGTTGGCTACACTTTTTCCATACAATGGTCTGTGGGAGATACTGCAGAATATCAGAAATGAAGGGCAGATGCCAGCGTGAACATAGAAACCCCACCAAGAAATCTTTACTGTGAAAACCCAATAATTAGTTCGGATCCTTTTCTGCCCCTTTGCTCAGACTATTACCTAACTAAGAATATTTCTTTACTGGATATCTACCTGTTTCCACAAACATCCAAACCTATGGACAATTGGATTATTGTGGTTGAAATCACATCTGGGTGCCAGGTTTTAAAGAAGGAGACTATCAAGGAACAGAGAAGTAATTGAATTAACCTTTGCTATTCCACAGGGAATCAGCCAGCCGTGGTGGGAACGGGTTGATCCTGGGCTCTTGAACAAAGTCTTGAGAGAAGTATACTGCCTGCATGCTGACGGGAGTGAGGATTTATGGGGCATCTGTTCAGGAAGAGGCCAGCATGAAGAGAGCGTTTTTGCTGTGGATCCCACGTCCACTGGGCACAGCACCCCTACATCTTCTCTGTCCATTCCTCGTACAAGGATGATGACGTTGGGGCCACCCAGGGCTGAGCAACTAGAGGTTTCTGGAATCCCCTCACATCAACATTCATACAAGCGCATTCCCTGTGGAGTGGAGGGCCCAGAGTGTAAGCATTGTGGGGGGGTCTTCCCATGTACTTGCCATTATGATTTGTCATCAGACACCCTCAGTGTACAGAATCCCACTGACGCTCATGGAAGTGAACATGCTCTTTGTCAACCTTCTCACCCAAGTGACCCTAAGGTGGTCTGTATGCAAAAGAAATGTCAGACAAGTCCTGCAGGTGGCAAGGCCTCTAACCCCTCAGTCTCTACTACACCCAAGAAAATTCAAATAGGAGAAAAGCCGTATAGGTGTAAGGATTGTGGGAAGGCCTTTACTTACTTCTCATACCTTAAAATACACAGATTTGCTCATACTGGAGAGAGGCCTTATTTATGTCAGGTCTGTGGGAAGGCCTTTGCTAAATCCTCAAAGCTTTCTGCCCACATGAATATTCATAGTGAAAAAAAGCCATATATATGTCAGGAATGTGGGAAAGGCTTCAATAAACACTTTTGTCTTTCTCAGCACAAGACTACTCATACAGGAGAGAAGCCTTATTCATGTCAGGAATGCGGGAAGGCCTTCGCTCGTTATTCGGGCCTTGCTAACCACTTGACTATTCATACTGGAAAGAAGCGTTATATATGTCAGGATTGTGGGAAGGCCTTCAGTCGATGTGGAAACCTTTCTAGGCACAGGTATATTCATACAGGAGAGAAACCTTATACATGTCATAGATGTGAGAAGGCGTTTTCTTCATCATCACACCTTACTAGGCACATGAGTGTTCATACTGGAGAGAAGCGTTATTCATGTCAGGACTGTGGGAAGGCCTTCGCTCGCTCTTCATACCTTTCTGTGCACATGAACATCCACACTGGAGAGAAGCCGTATTCATGTCCGGACTGTGGGAAGACCTTCGCTCGACCCTCAGCCCTTTCTGTTCATAGGAAAATCCATAGAGGAGAGAAGCTTTATTCATGTAAGGACTGTGGGAAGGTCTTTGCTCATTCCACAAGTCTGTTATCACATAAGAGAATTCACACAGGAGAAAAACCTTATATATGTCAAGAGTGTGGGAAGGCCTTCACTCATTCTTCAAGTCTTTATTTACACAGGAAAGTTCATACAGGAGAGAAACTTTAAACATGTGAGCAGTGTGGGAAGGCTTTTGTTTATTTTTCATGTCTTATTCACCATGAGAAAATTCATTCTAGAGAAGCACATGAGGTGTGTAAGGAATTTGGGAAGGCTCTTACTCCTTTTCAAGCCTTTTCTTAAGTAAAAAGTTTATAGAGTCTTAATAATGCAAAATGGTTGGCATTATCCATACCCTAATGGCCACGGTTTGATTCCTTGAAACTTGTAAGGTTGGTCTGGTATGGAAATAAGCATTGTGAATGCACAGCCAGGAGTAATCTTTGAGCATCAAAACTGTGACCACCCCCAAAAAAAATATTTGCACAGGAAAATGAATATTTGGAGTAGAGCTGTAGCACAGCTGTTAGGGTACTGCAAGTAGCCAACACAAGTTCAATCCCCATCATCATATGGTTCTCCAAGGAGTTCTACCAGGAGTAGAAACTGGAGCAATAGCCAGTGGTAGAGTGTTTGCATTGCACACAGCCCATCTGGTATGGACCTGGGTACAATCCCATATGGTCTCCGGAACCTGCCAGAAGTGATTTCTGATCACAGAGCCAGAAATAACACAGCAGAGTACTGTCAGGTGTGGCACAAAACATCTCCCCCCCCCCAGAGTCTGCCAGGAGTAATCATTAAAGAGCCAGTTCTGTCAGGTATGGCCCCAAGGAAAATGATTTGCATACTAGCCTATGAGAGAGAAACCTTTTGTTTAACATTTTTGTTTTTATGCCATACTAACTATGCTCAGAGCTTAATGCTGGCAGATTCGGAACCATATGGCATGCCTGGGATGAAACCCGTTAGCCATGTGCAAGGAAAACACTCTACCCACTGTGATATATATGCCAGGAGTGTTTTCACTCAATCCTCAACACTTTTGCAGAACAAGAATACACATACAGGAGTGAAGCCTGATTCATGTCAGGAGTGTGGGAAACCCATAGGACAAAATGATCATCTTGCATTAACTTTCTATTTCTGGTGGGCCACTACTGGAGTTTCACAGGGTTACTCCTGTCTCTGTGCTCAGAAATAGCTCCTGCCAGAGTTGGGACCATATGGGATGCCATGGATAGAACCCAGGCCTGTCCTGGGTCGACCACATACAAGGCATACACTCTACCGCTGTGCTATCATTCTGACCCCAAAACTTTTGGTTTGAGAAGGTCTTTAGTTCCCCCCAACAACTAGACATCACAATTCTACATAGTTATACGGAATGACAGAGACCTTTGAAAGATCCTCAACTATTATATAAAGAAAAATTTATATTGGACAGACCTATATGTATAGAATGTGGTAACAACACAGTTCAGTTCTGAAGCTTGACTATATAACATGCCAATGGAGCCAGAGCTAGATTTTACTTAGTTGGATGTTTGCCTTGCATATGGCTAATGGACTTTGATGTGCAGCATTCCATGTGATCCCTCATGCATGAGCGGGAGTGATTCCTGAGTAAAGTCAAGAATAATTGCTGAGCAATGCCAGATGTGGGCAGAACCAATAAACTAAAGAGAAACCCTCATAAGGATGTAAGGAGTGTGGTGAGGCCTCTTCCCAGCTTTTAGACCATTAGAATCCTGGGTAAATTCACAGTGTTGTGAAGCACTACATCTGTATGGAATGAGGGAAAAGCTTCCAACACTTGCTCAGCATTCAGGAAACGCAGTGAGTTCATGAAACTCTAGGTATGTAATGAATGGGAAGTTTTCAGTGTAGGCCTACACCATATTGTTAATCACAGTTTGACATTCTCACAGCAATCGCCTAATATCACTTCAATATCCTAGTAATCTCCCTGACTCAAGTTCATTTTTCACATCAGAGGCAGCAGAAATGTTACCTCTGGAAGTGCTTGCTGCTGGCATTGTTGAGAAGGTGCCAAGGCCAAAATGCCCTACAGGAAATGGGCCTGCACCAGAATTATTGCCCGATTGGCAGCCTGGTCCTCGCTTTTACCAGTCTTTGTACTGCCTCTGTCTGATAATAGAAATGTCTGAGAGATGGGGAATGGCAGGATGGTGATTGGCAACCAAGTAAAGTAATACAAATAGCCAATGACTTGGGCTGTATGTGTCATTCTTTGTTCCAATTCTGTACTTGGTGCCTACGCTACTGGTTCAAGGGGTCTTTGTGGAGAGCAACCAGAAGGCTGTACAGTGAGGCCTAGTTTTTCTTTGCATTTTGGGGAACCAACCACTGCAGTGCTTAGGAGCTACTCCTGGCTCTGCACTCTTAGTCATTGTGATTTTTATTAGATGAACTGTAAATTTGACTAATATTTAACCACACTTTGTCACTTAAATCCATGTTCCTATGAGAAGGTATCTTTGTGCATGGAAATGGAAAACTGGGTTTCATGGTTGTCACAGTATGTGAGCTCCCAAGCCTCACCTGGTTGACCACAGAGCACAAACCAAGAGAAACCATGAGCTCTGCCTACCTGAGGCACCCATAAACTAAAAACAAATGACACAGATCTAAATAATAAAATAATTTTTTTTTTTTTGGTTTTTGGGTCACACCTGGCAGCGCTCAGGGGTTACTCCTGGCTCCATGCTCAGAAATTGCTCCTGGCAGGCACAGGGGACCATATGGGGCACCGGGATTTGAACCGATGACCTTTTACATGAAAGGCTAACGCCTTGCCTCTATGCTATCTCCTGGGCCCCCTAAATAAAAATTTTAATTAAATAAATGAAAATGTTAAACTCATTGATGAAGTATTCAATTTTATAATTTTAACTAAATAAATGAAAAAGTTAAACTCATTGACGAATGAATAAATAAAAAACTCATTGAAAGAATGTGCCTCTAGTGAGATATTTACTTTTTCTTTGAACCATAGCTGGCTATATTCAAATGTTCCTTCTCCTCTGCAATCAGAAATTACTCCTGGCTGGAAAGGAATACCATAGGGTGGGGATATTGGAAATTAAACTGAACTTGAGTTTGCAAGGAAAGCACCTTCCCTCCTATATATTGCTCTGGTCCTAATTAGATACATGTTTTATGTGGCAAATATAGTCCTTTTCATTCGTGTGTGGGGGATTCCACCTGGTTTTTTGACATATAGTCAGTGGCACCACACTGACCTAACCAAGCACCAAACCTGGATGGCACTGCCCTGGTATTCCCAAGTAGGAGCTATAAGTGGATTGAGAAAAGAAGACAGGTGGGACTGGGATGATAGCCCAGAGGGGAGGGTGTTTGCTTTTTATGCAGCTAACCCCAATTTGATCTAAGGCATCACATATGGTCCTCAACGCCTGCCAGGAATGATTCCTGTATAGCTACGAGTAACCCTTGAGCACCATAACATATGGCCCCCAAACCAATAGATTTACACTTCTGTGCTTCTTCTATAATTGAGACATTCTTACAACTCAGGCTTCTGCACATCTGTAAAATTTTTTCATCCTGGGGCCAGAGAGATAACAGTGGTACTGTGTTTGCCTTGCATACAACGAACTGCTGAGGGACCCTGTTTGATTCTCGGCATCCCATATGGTCTCCCAGCCTGCCAGGGGTGATTTCTTTTTTTTTTTTTTTTTTTTTTTTTTTTTTTTTTTTTTTTTTTTTTT